>CAJGYO010000723.1:0-169090 GCA_904845875.1 Miscanthus lutarioriparius
CTATTAATCCTGCGGCTCGGGCCGAGATGTTACATCCTCACCCCTTTAAGAGATCGACGTCCTCGCCGATCAATCCTAAGCCAGAGCGTCCTCTCTTGGCCACGCCCATGTGTCGAGCCAACAGATGTGCCATGTTGTGTGACCACGCCGGATCCACATTGACCATGCGCACCATACTCGCAAGAGCTGCGACACACGCTACCGTGAAACCGCGAGAGTCGGCTCGATACCATTCATTACCACTCGACATGTCATGTTTGAGCTCAAACCCATAGCTTAATCGGTGACAAACACTGGGTGTTACTGCCCTCCCCTTAAAGGAATCGTGTCCGAGATTCGGTCGCGAAAGTCTTTAAGAGAAGATAAACTTGTCATCCGATTTCCAACATCGCTGATGGCATTAGGCCACTTAACTTCGAAGTATCATAGAGGCTAATTTGGTCACGACACTTTCTGATACTTGCTCTTCGTCATAAGCTATTGTCTGAAGAATTTCCTTCGTTGGCGTCCATAAAGCATCGTTACATTGGAAGGAATCCAAGATAGCACTGTCCTGCGTACTTCATCCATGATGTACAAAGAGTGATACAAGCATAAACTAAATACTTGTAACATCTACTTTCCTAGTGAATATAGCACAGACCATATGGACTTTGCACTAGACCGCAGTCTGTTGACGGATATTCCTTGCAACAGTGCTATATTTGTTCCCAAGGTTTGAAAAGCAGTTCTCTACTAAAGTGGCTTGAGCACAACTTTTCCGTAAATGATTTGATCATAGACGGGGTAAACATCCTTTGAGGGTATGAGAATCTGGCTAACCAATATCAAAGTCGGCTATAGCGGTGCAATCACTCGAGATGTCAAATCGATCGAAAGCTACATAATGTTCCATGTGTGCAGTGCTCTTTCTCTGATAACAACACTGTATTATCTGAGTCTGTTGAGTGAAGATGAATTCGACCTGGTAAAGGTTTGAATCATGCTTTGAGGTCTAAAAATGAATTGTAGACAATTTCATAAGCTTTCCAGATTGTCTTGTTTCATGTCATTTGGAATTATACATCTCCAGTTATGGCTAGTTTAATGTACCGATATATATAGTCTTCATTTCTTTGAAATACAAATGCTTGATTGAATGTGTTGCAACGTAATCGTTAATTGTTTGGGGTTAGCCTAACTTGAGAATATGCTTAGGTGCAGGTGCTAGGTCATTAATCGAAGATGAGCAATTATACATTAGGTTGTATAAACTTGGTAAGTAAAGTGATTTGAATAGGGCTTAAGTTGAAATATGCAAACATAAATGAACATGTGCATTCCCGAGCATCCACGACATTCGTACATGTGCATCCATGATACTTATCTTGCGCATTCATGCAATAGGTGTGCCGGAGGGAGTGACGTTGCTTTGGAGTTCGAGGGAGCCAACCAGTGGAGCCCGAGGTGCGGGGAAGTCGAAGAAGCGGCCCGTCGCCGAGGAGTTGCCCGAAAGTGCCCCGATCACCAAACCTTCCTCTTTCCGAAAAGGCAAGCCCCGGAGCATTCTAAGTCTCCCATGTTTTACAAATATCTTGAGTATCTTTTATTGTTGATGATGCATTAAGTATAGGAATTGGTTGGAACCAATTGTTGCATTATATCCCTACCTTGTCCAGATAAAATCTCGTGAATCCTAATTAAGTGTAGGATCGAATGATGCTTAGCTATGCATAGACCGGTAGAAGTCGGGTGATTTCCTATCACCGCGAGATGTAGGATGAGCTACGGTCACGATTGGCTATAATGGCTATCATGAAAAAGAACCATGTGTTAATAATGAAAAGGAGACCGGACGGGATGATGGTAGTGCAACAACAAGGCATGGAGGTCTTGGGTGTGAATCTATCCTCGCTCGTCAGGTCGTTTAAGGACCGATCTGTCAGACGTCCTCATGTCATGTTGAACGCAGACCTAACACTTAGTGGCTTCGGATAAGTCGTTCGACCGCATGGGCCGAGTAGCTCAACTCAGCCGGGAACCGTGGGGGTTGGATGCATTCCGGAGGTAGTAAGGATGTGCGGAGAGCCATTGGCATAAGTCCAAGGGGAGTCAGGTTTAAGATCCCGCACTTCCTGGCGAGTGGTTCTCTCGAGAATGCAGGGTGGCCCGGACCGCGTCTTTTCTTTTTACTTTTCTCCTGAGTTGTACCAAAGGTGACTTGTTTGCGACTCGACGGGGAAGCGGGGTTTGTGTTAGGAATAACCCTCCACCGGATAGGAATCGATTGAATCGCCGTCTCTCCCGGATAGTGAGAACTTGGTGAGCGATAAACAGCAACGAGATTCACTAAATTTAAAGATATGGTTAAAGGATGATGATGATGATGATGATGATGATGATGATAATGACAATGAGCTATGAAATACCCGATATGGTTATTATTGTTTGCAACTTAATCAAGTAATTGATTAGTACGGTGCTAATATAGATGGTAGGTAATGGCTAAAAGTCACCGCTAGTATGTGAATAATGCTAATGGTTACTCAAGTTTTTATGCAAAAGGTTGTCGGCCGGATCCACTAAATTAAGCTATGCATGATCCTTGGTGTCATTTGTTTTGGTTTTCGACGGGTAAGTCCTGGGTGAGTACATTCGAGTACTGTGGTTTATCCCACCATGTTGCGGTGAAGTTCTCTACTGTCGAAGATGGTGGCTAACACGCCGATGGGCTCGGTGATTCTATAGTTACTTCTCATCTATATGCTTTTGTCGGATGATGTCACTTATGCTAGCAATATATTTGGAACTTATATTAATGTAATCATTTGAAAGCTATGTTGTTTTCACTAAGCAGTTTTGAAACCCAAACTTGTACTTTTATTTGTGAAACCTTATGTAATATTATTATTTCCGCTGCAACCCTGTGTATGTGATGTGTATTTGCTTAATCCCGCGATCTTGGTTGTGATGTTGATTTACCGAGGTCTTTTGGGACACTCGGCGGACTACCGGGTTTATATGAGTGAAAGTATGTGTGTGTCAACGTGTTAACGGGGACAGCCGTACTTGATCTTGTATAAATTGGGCGGTTCTGTTACACCTACCCACCTTATATAGTCTGGGGGCAGGGTTACAAGTTGGTTAGATCTAGGAGATAACCAGAAAGTAATAATAGATTACAGGAATCATGGAATCGAGCGTATCCTAACATATCTCGTAGTATCTTCAGGATATCTTCCTGGTGTCTTGTGGGGCACGCCGAGCAGTGCCATGCTCTACAAGGCTTTGTCTTGTGGGCTGGACCACCCCTAGGAGCATAGCCCATGTAGTTTGCCGTGGGTATCCAGGGTCATACCCCCCATAGGTAGTCCTCGAGTGCCTTGTATCCACTGTGCAATGCCATCTTGAGCTTGTCCGAGCAGGTATGAACAATGCCAAGCAGTCAAACTCATGGTCCGACCACCGTGATGAGTCACCGAGCAGTTGTGAACCGTCGCCGAGTAGTGCAACCCAAGTAAGGCTTGCCATAAGGATGTAAGGTGCTCAAGTTTAAAATTGAAAATTTCCTCGCAGTGGACCAAGTGTGCCCACTTAGAGTCCGACCACGAGAAAGGGAGATAGTCTTCTTTAACTTCAGGAGGCATGGAGTCTTCTAGATTAAAGCAAACACACTCACCACAAGGTGAAGTGTGCCCACTTAGTCCTTGAGCCTGACAGTAGGTGACATAGTCACGTGGTGACGGGGTTCAAAGTAGAAGAAAAGCAAAAGACCAGCCGAGTAGGCAGCCAGTCCCCGGGCAGAGCCCTGAAATGAGAAAAGCACATTCACCACAAGGTGAAATGTGCCCACTTAGTCCCCGAGCTTGACAGTAGGTGACGTGGTCATGTGGTGCCAGGGTTAGAAACAACAGTAACCAGGAGAAAAGTCCCTAGTATGGCAAGATACCGAATCATAATGATGACATAGTCCCCGAGCCACAAGTGGAAATCTTGGAGAAATCAAATCGTGGAGAAAAAAAACAGAGTAATGGCTGTACAGTAGGAGTTACTGAGCCTTAATGGATTGCGGATAAGTTGGCGAATATTCGGTGGGCAGTAACAAATTTTGGCGAAAAATGGGCAATATGGGCTGCAGTTGCGCGAAAGCCCAGGTAACGGCCCATCATGCCACTTCAGAGAATTTGGAGAGGCGCAAATCGTGGAGCGGTTTCCCAAAAACCCTTGAATGCGAAAAGTGGGGGGAGTGCTTAATAACTGCGCCGCCGCACTCCGTGCTCCCACAGTTGCCACTTCACCACTTTGTCTTTCTCCTCAGCCCTAGCGCTTCCCAATTCACATCTACACGCGCTTCCATCACCAGTCCCAATCCAAATCTAAGAGATGGCGACGAAGAAGGGAGCTGGTAACCCAAAGAAGGCGACTACCGGAGCAAGTCATGACAATGAGTGGGTGTCGTCGCTCATGGGAGAGGCGGAGATCAATGGGATGGTGGAGGTGGGCGTTATTCCGGACCATGTCACCACCGGATGGCGGCCGGCCAACGGTGAGCCTTACCCGATGCCGCATATCGACAAAGCCATAGTATTTGAAGATTATTTCTGGCGTGGATTAGGATTTCCCGTACATCCTTTCTTGAGGGATCTATTGGAGTTCTAGGGAGTTAGTCTGTGCAATCTCCACCCAAACACCATCTTGCACATCTCGATTTTTATCCATTTCTACGAGGCGTATCTCAGAATTCTTCCCCACTTCAACCTCTTCCGACACCTATTCTGGCTGAAGAAGAAGGGCGGCGGCAGTTCTAGAGTGGTCAGTGGCATGTATCTGCAACTCTGCAATAGGATGGCGGGCGAGTACATCACTATACTGCTGAACACCTCGCTGAAGGGATGGAACGCCAGGTGGTTCTACACGAAGCAGAGCCATCCTGCCATCCGCTACGATGTCGACCACATTCCAGAGAACTAGAGGAGCTGGTCAGAGAAGCCGAGCAGTGCTGATATGGAGCAGGTGAGGGAGCTCCTTGACCTAATAAAGGGCATAAAGATGAACGGCGCACTGGTGGCAGCGAGCTTCATAGTGCGCCGCGTCCAGCCCTGTAAGGAGAGGGCCCACGCGGGCTTTGACTTCAAGGGGGACACTGATGGCACCCAAGAGAGGATGGAGAGGCTGCCGAGAGAGGCTGCAGTGCGCCAAGCAGCTGAACTATTCGCTCCAAATGTGCTGTTCAGAATGCCTAAGCAAAGGAGAGCCTTCAACTACACGAACCCACCTCCTCAGGTAAAAATCTCAATTGTTGTTCGTGATGGTTTTTATCCTGTATCGGTGCCGAGCAGTGAACTGATTCACTTGTGGAAAGATCCATTCGTAGGAATGAGTGGCATACTTCTTGGGTGTGCCGAGGAGCGATTGGTCGAAGGTAGTGGATGCCCGGCCAACCCCTCAGCTGGAGGAAGGTGCCGTCAGCGCCTCGTCGGAGTCTGGAGGCGCAGGCGCTAGTCGAACGGAGAGTCCCCCCCGATGTCGGAGAAAGTCCAAGGGAAAAGGGAGGTGACAGATGAGCCAGCCCACAAGAAGAGAAAGATGGCGGGTGTAGCTCCTAGCAAGCCGGGCGGCATCTCGCTTGGCGGCGACCAGACAACTCAGACGCAGAGTGCAATAATGTCCAAGTGGTCGGACGACGACAGGGCTCCAGTAGCTCCTCCTCCGAGCACTAAGGTGCTGCTATGTAACACACGCATGGAGGTCCAGTCGAAAGGAGGGGAGAGAGTCCCTGAGCAATGGGCGAAGGGAGTCCCCGAGTAGCAGGCGAAGGGAGTCCCTGAGCGATAGGCGAAGGAGAGGTCGGCGGTGGGGGCCGTGAGACCTTTAGCCCAGGGCACGCGGGTTGATCCTAGAGTCGTGCCTAGGGGCTCGAGGAGGCAGCGCCGGTTCAGAACCATGTACCAGGAGGCCAATGTGTAAGTTTCCTTGCCTTGGATTTAGTTTGCTATCGGATCCTTATAGTTGCGGCGATTGACGAGCTAATGTGATGCAGAGCGAGGCATACGGTGGATCTAAATCCGTCCGTCTAGATTGGTGAGCAGCCAGGGGTTGGTCCCGACGCAGAGGCAATGCTGACAGACCCTGTCCTGGAGTCCCCGGGCGCTCGGTGACCTACGGAGGAGTCGACCGCCGCTGCTGATGGACTTAGCAGTGGAGAACGGTTGACGATGACGGTGGCTGATGCGATGGAGATGCCAGGAGCGACGACGAGAGCCATTGAATCTTTGGAGGCAGGAGCCGGAGTCTAGGGCGGGGAGGTCGGTAGTGCCGGAAGAGCAGGCGGCACTCCCTGAGATGTCAAAGGGCATGGTCGGACGCGTTGTGCAGCCACTGAGCCCCCAGGTGGTGCCACCAGCTACGAAGGAAGAGGACGAGGTGGACGAGATTAAGCGTGAGGAATCACGACCTCAAGCCGTCCGGACCCTCCGCAAGCGGGGGGATGAAGTGGTGGTCATTGAAGAGGAGGACACCACCAGGGAGGTCAGGAGGCTAGAGTCCACCCTTTCCACAATGATGAAGTAGATCAAGGTTAGTATTGCATCGACAATGTCCGTCTTTGATGTTGGATATTGGTGTTCTTCATGGTCTTGGTTTTTTTTGCAGGGCATAGCGCGAACTGACATACACCGACAGCAGCTAATCAAGAGGATGGAGCCCCTTGCCGAGGAGAATGCGAAGCTGAAGGAGGTGGTGAAGCTGATGGAGAAGAATGTCCAGAGGGCCCAGCGTGAGCGGGATCTTGCTGAGTCCAATGCCAAGGACCTAGAGTACCAGAAGGGCATCCTATCCGAGTAGCTGGCCACCATCTCTGAGTAGCTGGCGAGTCTTTCCATGCAGCTGGAGTGCAAATTCGAGCAGCTGAGAAACGTCTCCGAGCAGAGAAAAGGTATGGCAGATCGGCGAATTTGCTTTGCATTGCCGAATAGTCTTATTGTTGCTGACGACCGTTATGCTTGTAGAGCAAGACACGGAGCTCTATCAGTTACGTCAAGTCATCGGTCGACTCCAAGAGGAGGAGAAGAAGGCATCTGGATGAGCGGAGAAGCTGGCCGAGGAGCTAAAAGGTGAGTAGTTCATGGTCGGAGTTGTTGCTGAAGTGACTTCTTCACTTGATGGATCTTTTCGGTGCTTGCAGAATACCGTCAGAGGACCAAGGCGCAGTTCGACGTGCTGGAGCTAGAGGCTAGAACCTAGAGGGGGAAACTTGAGGCCGTGGTTGCTGGGATCAAGCCTATTCTCGACTGCGTCGACATGGAGGTAGCTCCTTAGCCCAACGACAGGCTACCACATGCGGACACCATCATCGACAGATGCAAGGCGACGTGGGAGAACTTCAAGAGTTTCAACAAAGACACCACTATCTCTACCATGACACATGTCCTAGCGGTGGTTTGGTCCCACTACCATGCCATCGATCTTCAAGCAATAGGGGCCGGATTCGCCAGAGGGACGGGTGCGACGAAGCAGCAACAGCTAGAAGATGAGGTGGAGGACGTGACAAAGAAGTTGGCCAGTGATGTCGATCTGTTCGGCAAGGTGGATGGAGAGGGCCAAACACAATGACCTACTCGGAGAGTAACCTGTACGTAGCAACTGGAGAAAATAGTTAAATGTGTGAGGGCGTAGACAGACATTTATGTATGTGTATAAATGTTGTAAAGTGACATGTGCATGTTTATGCAGTTTGCCAATATTTCGGTGAAAAATCATTGTAGTGTTAACCCTAACATGATTATACGTGGTATAAGTAGCGTCCGAGCAGTTAGTTCGTTACTGAGCTCTTGGCCTTGGCTAGTTTGTATTCCATAACATCGAGCGCAGAGCCCGTGCACGTGTAGGAGGAACAGACATGACCAAGGAAGCATAGTCGACCACCCATAACGCAGAGCGTGGAGCCCGTAGCACGTGTTGGGAGAGATCGGAGACTGGGTTTTCTTCAAAGAACATAGAGCGGAACGTGTGCTGCTCGATGGTTGACAAAATATCTTAGAGATATTTTAGTATGCAGAACCGTGGTGGAGCGTTTATGGAGATCACGTATTGGAGTTTGTTAAGGCGTAGCTTAGAGCTGGCGACCGCAAATGGAGATTAAACCATAGTGGAGAAATAATGGAGACAAATTATGGTGACAAAAGCTTCATTCATTATGGAGTGGAGAGTACATATCTGGAGCGTTTCAAGGATAGAAACGTATAAGGTGCTCGATGTGCCATGAATTGGGGATATCGATTCCGTCCAAGTCATATAGCTAGTAAGACCCTGGCCGGGTAACCTCTTTGACCATATAAGGCCCTTCCCAGGGGGAGGAGAGCTTGTGCATCCCTTCGGTTTTCTATTTTCTGCGGAGAACGAGGTCGCTGACAGCAAATGAACGACCTTTGATGTTGCAATTGTAGTATCTTCGCAAGCCTTCTAGGTATTTGGGCGAGCGGATGCAAGCGATTAGGCATTCTTCTTCGGCCCTATCGACGTCCTCTATCCGAACAGCTGTGGCTTGCTCTTCATTATAATGTTCCACCCTAGGTGCTTGAAAAGGCAATGTCCGCTGGAAGTATGGCTTCTGAGCCATAGACCAAAAAGTATGGAGACACACCAGTGCTAAAACAAGCTTGAGTGCGCAGTCCCCAGACCACAACTGGGAGCTCTTTGAGCCATCTACCCGGATGCTTTTCCTCTTTTTGATATAGCCTCTTTTTTAGGGCATCAAGGATCATGCCGTTCGCCTGTTCGACCTAGCCATTGGCTCTAGGATGGGCAACAGAGATGTATTTGATGGAGATGCATCGATCTTCGTAGAAGTCCCAAAAATGATGACTAGTGAATGTAGTTCTGAGGTCGGTGATAATGCTGTTCGGGAGACCGAATCTGTGGATGAGCTTGACTGCCTTCTTAGCAGTAGCTAAAACAAGCGGTTTGTATTTGATCCACTTGGAGAACTTATCAATGGCGACATACACGTACCGGAAACCACTAGGCGCAATATGCGTCCATCTTCTCACTGGAATAGGACCAGTCTTTGTTGAGCTGGTTGATGACTAGCGTGGAGTCTCCGTATACCATGAGGCATTTGACGCTGAGCTCGATGGCTATACGGAGTCCGTGGAGACATGCTTCATATTCGACGGCGTTGTTGGAGGCTGGAAAATGAATTCGGAGAACGTATCGGAGCTTGTCCTTGGTCGGTGTAATGAATAAAATGCTAGCACCAGCACCATTGATGTTGAGGGCACCGTCGAAGTACATCACCCAGTGCTCGAGGAATGTAGCAGGGATGGGCTCTTGGATCTCAGTCCACTCAGCAACGAAGTCAGCGAGCACCTGTGACTTGATGGTAGGCCTGCTTCTGAATTAGATGGAGTAAGTGCCGAGCTCAACAACCCATTTGATGATGCGACCATTGGCCTCTTTGTTACGAAGGATGTCCCCTAGAGGGAACTCGGTGACCACGGTGATTTTGTAATACTCAAAGTAATGATGGAGCTTGCGCGACATGACCAGAATGGCGTATAGCAGTTTTTGAACTTGAGGATAATGAGTTTTGGACTCATTAAGGACCTCGCTAATGAAGTAGACTAGACGTTGTACCTTATAGGCATGTCTAGCTTCCTCACGCTCGATGACGATAGCTGTGCTAACGACGCGAGAAGTGGCGGCGATGTAGATCAGTAGGGTTTCGTCTGGTCGAGGCGCCATCATGATCGAAGGCTTCGTTAGAAACAACTTGAGCTACTCGAAAGCTGTATCTGCCTCCTCCGACCAAGAGAAGTGCTCGGAGGCCTTGAGGAGTTTGAAGAACGGTAGTCGCTTTTCACCAAGGCGCGATATAAAGCGGTTGAGAGCAGCCATGCAGCCTGTAAGCTTCTGTATATCCTTTACGTAGGTTGGTCATTTCATGTTGGTGATGGTGGTGACCTTGTTAGGGTTGGGATCGATGCCACGGGCGATGACGATATAGCCCAGGAGTATGCCAGATAGAACTCCAAAGATGCACTTTGAAGGGTTCAACTTCCATCTGTATCTTTTTAGGTTGGTGAACGTTTCTTCGAGGTCGGCGATAAGATTGTTGGCGGTTTTGGATTTGACGACCACATCGTCAATGTAAGCTTCGATGTTGCAGCCTATCTGTTGGTCAAGGCAGATCTGGATGGCCCTTTGGTAGGTCGCACTGGCGTTCTTGAGTCCAAAGGACATGGTGGTATAGCAATACGCACTAAAAGGCGTGATGAACGACGTCTTGATCTAGTCATCCTCCTTGAGGGATATCTGGTGATAGCTAGAGTAATAGTCAAGAAAGGAGAGCAGTTCGCAGCCGGTGGTGGAGTCTACAACCTCATCTATTTGAGGCAGACCGAAGGGGTCTTTAGGGTAGTGTTTGTTGAGATCAGTGTAATCAATGTGCATTCTCTATTCTTTATTCTTTTTTTTGAACAAGAATAGGGTTTGCTAACCACTCAGGATGATACACTTCTTTAATAAATCTGTCAGCTAGGAGCCATTTTATTTCTACCCAAATAACCTCCTTCTTGTCTGGCATGAATCGTCGGAGTTTCTGCTTGATCAGTTTAGCGGTCGGCGAGACATTCAAGGAGTGCTTGATCTTCTCCCGTGGTACCCCCGGCATGTCGGCAGGTTTCCAAGCAAACATGTCGGCATTGGCACGTAGGAAGGAGATGAGTGTGCTTTCCTATTTGGGGTCGAGGTGAGCCCCAATCTTGATGGTCTTGGAGGGGTCATTGAGGCCGAGGCTGACCTCCTTTGTTTCCTTGGACTTGGCAGAGGCACGTGGAGGCTCCAGCGTTAGGATCTCTAGGTCATCGGCGGGCATCATCTTGGCGTCGGTGACCATGCTAGCCATCTAGATGGAGAGGTCGTGGCATCGGTGAGGGCGAGGCTCTCTGTCTTGTAGGCGTAGGCGATGGAGAGGTTGGCCCATAGGGCTAGAACTCCTGCAGGCAAAGGCATCTTTAGCACTAGATAGGCGTAGTGCGGTATGGCCATGAACTTGGCCAGAGCTGGCCGACCAAGTATGGCGTTGTAGGTGGTGTTGAAGTCGGCAACATAGAA
The DNA here is from genome assembly GCA_904845875.1 of Miscanthus lutarioriparius. Taxonomy (NCBI): domain Eukaryota; kingdom Viridiplantae; phylum Streptophyta; class Magnoliopsida; order Poales; family Poaceae; genus Miscanthus; species Miscanthus lutarioriparius. The sequence continues at coordinate 11,092 of CAJGYO010000723.1, forward strand.
ATTGATGTGCTCGACGTGGTAGTTGCTATCTGTGCTGAATTGTACTGGGAGGGTGATCTCTCCAAGCGGTTTGGATGCCCTACCAGGTACCACACCCTAGAAGGAGGAGTTAGAGGGTGTGAGGTCTTCTATCCCAAGGCCCAGCTCTTTTAGGGCTCCAGCGAAGAGGAGGTTCAGAGCGTTTCCATCGTCGATGAGTACTTTCTTGAAAAGCACTTTCCTGATGTTTGCATCAAGAACGAGGGGGAAACGCCCTATGTAAGGGATGTCTGCCCACTGGTCGGCCTTGCTGAATGTGATGGTGACCTCGGACCAAGGGCGATAACTAGGGATGGTGATGGTGTCTTCTGCGTTAATAGTGAGCACCTGGCGGGCGGTGAGCTTCCTATCTCTTCTGCTCTCGGTGGCGGTGAGGCCCCCAAAGATAGTGGTGACCACTTTGTCGTGATCTTGGAAGGCGTTGTTGTTGTCCTCAGGTGGTCAGCGGCCTCTAGCTCCATCGTTGTTGTCGTCGTCTAGCTTTTTAGCCTAGAACTCCTTAGCCAAGCTGAGGCAATCCTTCATCTTATGCTTGTTGTTCTTGTGAAGGGGGCATGGGCCTTCGAGGATCTTCTTGTACTGCTCGTCGTAGTTGTGCTTGGTGCGAGGTTCGTCAATGGCGGCTACGATGTGGTCTGGTCGGCGGCGGCGATATTGACCAGATTTGGACCGTTCTAGCCGATCACGGCCACTATCCTGATGGTGACTGCGATCGTCGTAGTGGTGGTCGCTATGGTGTCGGTCGTTCGGTTACTCGTCGCTGCAGCGAGTTGGGCGATGAGTGCTCGTGTCCCCGTTGAAGCGTACTTTGGCCTCTTCGGCGTCGGCGTACTGATCGGCGGTCGTAATCATCTCGCCAATCCCCTTAGGTGGCTTGCGATTGAACTTGGAGTGGAGGTCACAGTGATGGAGTCCTCGGACAAAGGTGGTGATGACCTCTCCTTCCATGATGTTAGGAATAGAATTCCTCATCTCAGAAAAATGCCTGATTTAGCTACGGAGGAGCTCGGACGGTTTCTGGTAGATGCGATTCAGATCATGTTTGGGGCTAGGCCAAGTACACGTAGCCATGTAGTTATTGGTGAAGACCTTCTTCATCTCTTCCCAGGATCCGATGGAGTCTGGGGCGAGGCTTGTGAACTAGTTCATCATAGTTGGCGTGAGCATGATGGGAAGATAGTTCGCCATGACGCTAGTATCTCCCCTGGCGGTGCGCACAGCAGTGGCATAAGCTTGTAGCCACTGTGTGGGGTTCATCCGTCCCTCATAGGGCTCGACTCCAGTGATTTTGAAACCATGGGGCCACTAGAGTGTTCGGAGTGCCCTCATGAATGCTTGGGGCCCTTCAAGATCATCGCCATCATGATCTGTGGTGTTGCCGATGTTGAGTGGCTGGAGGGCTGAGTTTGGATTAGCGAACTCTTGCTCGTATTCTTGACGATGGTGTACTTCTTCTTCATGGCGAGAGAAACAGCGCCCGTCAATATGACATCGTGTGTCTCAGAGGTTGTTGATGTGTGCTTGGACTTCATGATCGACTTCCTAGTCGTGTTGGCGAGGGTGGTCAATGCGGTTGCCCCTAGCTCCCCCTAGAGAGGTTGTCCGTCGTCATGGTGCTGGTCAATGAAACGACTTCGGCTAGGGCGGCGATTAGATCTTGGTGCAGCGGATCAGCGAATCGACCTCGTCGAGTAGGAAGGTCTCTGATCCTGGCAGATCTCGTTGACCTGGTAGTGCGCCTCTTTAAGCATGGCAGCAACCTTGGCGACTTCTGGTGTTTACGGGAGCTGGGCAAGCTCATTGGCGACCATGGCCAAGTTGGCGCTTGGGGTCTTGTAGACATCGTGGCTGTCAACACGGATAAATTCGTCGTTGAGGTTGCATTGGAGTGGGCGTGTCATTGCGAGTAGCTTCAGCCAGAACAATGGTGGCCTCATTTGCTCGGCACTGCACATGGTTGGTGTTCCTATTGACATGTGTGGCGTGGTCCTCGTTGATTTCTTCATCCCGTGGAGGGCTATCGACGCTGATATTGAAAATCCCTCCTTCTCGAAAGGGTGGAAGAGGATGTTGTACGGCGGTGGTTTCAGCGACAGTCTCCGTAGAGCCCTAGGACTCGGAGTCTAGATTTTCCTCTAGGATGGTTTGGAGGGATGCTTCAGGGCATCGGCCGATGTGTAGCATGTTGACAGTGGGCGGGAGCTGGTTAGCGATCTGGTCGGCGAGGGGATAGATATCTCCTGCCTGGTCAGTGAATTTGCCCCTTAGGGCGCCTTGATAGGTGGCGACGATGCTGGTGAGCCCAAAGGGTAGGGCCGTAACCCTTGGAGTTTTCTGATCAGCCTCTGACAGATCTGAATCGGAGGGTGGTCGGTGCTGAACTAGAGTGGTCAGAGCTGATTTTGCGATGGAGAGGCAATCGGTGAGCTTCTAGCCAACCTAATCGATGGATGCGATCAGATCATCATTGTTGATCTTCCTCCTCAGGTAGCCAGTGAGCGGGTGGTGAATTGATGGTGAAGATGACCTCGGAGGTAGTTCCGAGATTGGATCTACAGTCAAAGGTGTTGGGGTGATCGGTGTAGAATCGATCTGCACCAGCTCGATGAGCTCTCCGTCTCCATCGGCGTTGATGACCCAGAAGATCGATCCGACCATGGAGATCTAGCCGGGCTATGGGATGTAACACCCTAAAATTTGCCTCTTCTAAAATAGAGCTAAAATGATTTATTTATGATTTTTAGTGCACATGAAATATAGGAAAATAATTTTTTTTCATTAAATTAAAATTCAATTCATCATAAGGTAGAAACATGTGTGAGCATACATGCTGTTGCATTTTATTTTTTTGTGATGTATGGTTTTGATCAAAATTCAAAACAAATTCAAATGCTTTTGAATTCAGTTTGAAAAGTGCTTTAAAATAAAAGAAAACAAAATAAAAGGAAAAAAACACCTCTCTCTCATTTGGCCCGAAGGCCCACCCTTCTTTTCCCCTAGCCCGCTCTTTTCCTTCTCTCGGCTGGCCCAGCGCGCGCCTCCCCTCCCTTCCCTTCTCCCCCACACCGGCCCAATCGGCGGCCCATTGCTCGCGCCTACCTCCGCTTCGCGTCACCCGCGCGGCCTAGCTCCCCCACGGCCCACCTCGGCTTCACCTTAGTGCGCACCCACACGCGCCCGCTGCTCTCTCCCTTCCCTCATTGTGCCACTGGCCCCACCCGTCAGTTGGCCACGTTCTTTCCTTCTTCTTCCTTTCCTTTCTTGCCCGCTCCTTTCCTTCTTCTCCCGGCGATGGCGCGAGCCATGCACGGCAAGCCGCCGGTCCACCGCACCCGCATGGAAGGCGATCGAATCCGCTCGCCTCCCACTCCCCTTCCTTCTACATAGCACCTGCCGCCTATAAAGCACAGAACCGAGCATCTTCTTCTTCCTTTTTCCCCTCCGCGCTTGAGCTCGCCACCGCCGCCGGTGATTCACCATACCAGCGCCCCAATTCCCATCGCCTATGTGTCCCGGAGCTCCGCAGCGACCCACCGGTACCGTAGGTACCCTCAATTCCTCGATTTGGCCTTCAATTGCTCGGATTTTTCCTCACCCGCGCCACTTTCTCTCTCTCCAGCCGCCGCCGTCGACGACCTGCCTCCTCGGAGATAGCCCAGACGTCGCGTCCACCTTACTATGACTCGCGGTGAGCTCCTTGTTCTCCCCGTGCCTCCATCTCGGTAGTTGACGCATTGGAGCGCCGTAACGATGAGCTCCCAAGCCGCCAGTCATGGCGCCGCCATGGGGAAACGCCGCCCTGACGTGCTCCCCACCCCTGGTTTGCACCCGATGGTGTTCGCTAGAGCCTGTAGTTCACGTACGCGTAGTTGAATCGGTTTAGGATGGTCGGAATCGCTCTCCCATCGTCCGCCGCAGTGCTGCCTCGCCGCCGGCCATGGCGGGCTCACCGTAGCCACTATGCAGCCACCAGAGTTCGTCCCGAGCGTCCCACGCCGTCGGATTCACGTGAATGGCCAAGATTAGATCATACCGGTTGGTTAAGTAATTGGTCCACCGTGGACCCATGGACTCGGTCCACGGCGCCATGTCAGCACGTCCACCGTACGCGTGGCACACCGCGCCAACCAGCGGCTGCCACGTGGCTGCCCAGTCAGCAGCCGAGTCAACCTTTGGTCAGCCGCCGGACATTTTGCGTAATAGCCCCTATATTTTCGGTAAATTAACCCACAATCCAAATCAGTTCAAAATAATTGTTTTTCAGTCCTGTTTTCTTTAGTTTTAGTCCCTGTAGTTTCCATAAATAGTACGCGCAGTCCAATAAACGTGTAAACCCATATTTTTATTGTTTTAATTCAAAAATAAGTTTAGTTTATTTACAGAAATGCCATTGCACCTTATTTCATGAGTAACTTTTGCGTTTTAAGTTCGATTTGACCCGCTCGAATTGCGTTAGGACCGTATTTACGTTTGCTACGTGTTTACATTACTATTAGACATGTTTCCAATATTTCAAATTCATGGGTAGATTTAATTTATTATTTAACTAAAGAAAAACTTGTTTAAATCATAACTTATTCATTTTTACTCCGAAATAGTTCGTTCAAGTTGCGTTAGATTCATAACGACGAGATCTATGCAATAGTAATAGTGTTTACTATATTACTATTTTAGAAAATCATGGTTTAAATCATATCTTGATTAATGATTATGCAACTGGATTTCATAAATAAAATATGATTTGTTTTACTCTAAGTTTATAATACAAATCTAAAATTGACTTAATTCAATCTATATTATTTATAAAATATCTTATATGGATATAAATGAAGCCTATAGTTTTATTTTCCACGTATTAAGCAAATCTCTCGGTAGTTGTAACTTTTCAACTGTAGCTCCGATTAGCGTGCCTCTCGCGACTGTGTGTTCGTAACGATGCATAGAATCATATTTCAAACTCTTTTACTTATTTTTCTATGATTGGTGTACTGTTCTGATACAGATACAATTGTATGCTATGCATGTATGTGTATGGATGTTTGTGTGGTGTTCTACGAATATGTCCAATCGGTGAGATATACGTGGTGATCCAGAAGAAGAAGAAGGACGTTGAAGATTAAAGCTTACTAAAGGATCGGTGTGTAAGGCAAGTATAGCATGGGACCATCCTTGTTACCTATTCACCTTTAATCACTTAATTTATATTACATGTGTCTACCTTGTTGCCAATAAGGATATCCTAGATATTTGATATCTTGTACCTTGATACCTTTGGGATATTGCATTGGGTAGTGTTTGCTAGTGCTTAACCAAAACCATGATCTTGTAAGTTGACTAATGGTATATGCAATAAACATTAAAACATGACTTTTTAGTAACATGGAAACAGGGGGCTGGAGTGTTTAGCTACTTTCTAAATGCTTTAGATTCCTCTCCCTAAGGACTTATGTGTAAGCGATCATCCGGGACTTATAGTACAACTATGAGGGCTATATTGCTCTGGCCTTAGCTTAGTATGAGGACCTTTTCTAGCTTGTTAGTGGTTACCTTTATGGCGCAAGAGGGGCTCCGACGGGTATGATCTCGGCCTGCCAAGTGGGTGCACTTGTTAGTCACTCCTTAGAGGGGAGTTTATGCTTATTGATGGGGAAACCTAGTGGCCCTAACTTGTTAGACGAACCTTTAAAAGGCTTCATAGTGAACCCTGCCGACCTTCCTTGGAAGTGGGTCAAGAGATTAGCTACCTCGGGCGAAAGGGTAAATCACGACTCACAGTGAAAGTGTACAACCTCTACAGAGTGTAAAACTGTTATAACAGCCGTGCTCATGGCCACGAGCGGCCTTGGACCCTTATGGAATAGATGATCATTAATGGCTAATGATGATGCTAATAATCAATTGTTTATGCTATTCATTAATCATGTTTACCTGATCATGTGTTTATGGGCTTATGGATAAACTTGTTGCCAACCAATTGCTAAAATTGTGCTAAACAAAGGCTAATCGCAGTTAAACCAGTGTCAGCCTTTTGAGCCTCATGAACCCCATGTTATGTTGCTGAGTACGACATGTACTTATGCTTGCTTTACTTTTCTATACTTTGGATAAAAATCCCGGATGGGTACCAGATTGCTAGTCTGGAGGAGTTAGACTTGTGGTTAACCAGTCAGTCATCCCTATGGATTTGGAGTCTTCGCCTGAAGATCGGAGTCGACTTTAAGCTGTCTATACTCTGACGTTATTTTCCTTTTAGTAATACATTATATAATAAGTATTGTCTCTTGATATTACCCTTATTTGTGGCTCTATGTGATATTTGACTTCCTGGGCTCACATATAGTGTGTATCTGGTTTTGTCTTTAAAACCGGGTGCTACAAAGTGGTATTAGAGCAATGTTGACTCTAGGACGCAAGCCTAGTTAGAACTGGACGTCTTAGCATGCTTTCATCTTTGCTTACTTCTTGCTTTCTCTCTAACCTTGTTATTTGCGAAAAGTTATGCTCACTTCAGCCTCTGTTCTTTTATGAAAACCTTGTCCCTATTCTGAATCTTCTCTCTTGGTCTATTAGATGGAACGTAACGAGATAACTACCAACATCAGAGAACAGGAAGACCAAGCTATGCCACCTTTGATTGCATTTGATAAGGAAAAGCTATTCACTATGCAAAAGCAAATACTAGAAGGAATGAGTCAGCCTAGAAGTTCTTAGCAGTGCTTGTCACAAGATCAGAGCAACATACCAAAGGGGCCAGTAAAGAGACAAGTCGCAGAAGCTTGGAAGAAGATGATGTCCAATGAGGGAGTTCATAGCAAGACTCTTGGAAGTCAGGATCCATGTCAGTGCTGTAAACATTATGGTTTTTCCTGTTTTCAGGACAAGTCTAATAAGAGGGAAGTTAAGGTGAACCTGAGTTGTGAAGCTAATGTGGATAAGAAGAGAAAGGAGGTCTCAACAGAGCAAGTATTAGGAAGCAATCAACACTTGGATTTGTCACATCTAGCTTTGATCCCTAGTCAGATGAATCTAAACTGTAAAGAGTTAGAAGCTTCTCAAGCTAAAACTACTTCACATGAGGTATGCATAGATGGGTGGACTATCACCTACAAGGAGTTTCAACCTCGAAAGACCAAGCAAGCTAGAAAACAGAATAGTCAAACCAAGATGAATCTTCAGAGTCAGAAAACTGACAAAACACCAAGTAACAATTTCAGAGTATGACATCACAAAAGACCTAGCTAAGAGAAGGTGTCATCATTGCCAACAGGAAGGACATTATGTTAAATCTTGCCCATAGAAGAATCAACAAGTACACCATGGAAGTAGCCAGAGTCAGATCACTACCGGACTACCACCAGAAAGTGTCAGTGATACCCAACCCAAAAGAACATTTGGTGAAATTGATGAATGAAGAAGTCATGCTAGACTACCCAAGAACCTTAGTTAAGGAATAGGAGTTATGCCCTTTATGTAATAAAAACGATAGTAGCACAAGTTGAGTCAATGATTGAGTTGTGCATCTTTAAGTGCTTTGTTGATTTGTCATTATGTTTATGCTTGTTTTGCATCTTTGTAATGATTGCAATGATCTTGTTGGGTGTTCCCACAATTTCATTTTATTTATAGGCCTAAAGTATAAGGATTAATGAAATAAATAATTGGGTTATCGTTTTCTTCTGTTTTTCCTATCCTGTCTTCGGAGCAGCCTATCTTTATCGGTTCATATATCTGATTTTGGATGATCACAAATCATGAGGAAATTTTGGACAACAGTAGACTTCAATACCCTTCTATGATCGCAAGAACTGTTCTCATATCTGTTTTGGTTATAAAGTTACAAAAAAAATCACAAGACGATGCAAGCTATACTTTGGTGTCCCCTACTTTACCTTATCTTAAGGGGGGTAGCCAAGTTGAAGGGTTTGCAAGATGAGGTTTTCTTGCATTCTAGTGATTCATGTGGAAGAATTGGATATCTCGATGGTTGGGGTTTTCTCAAGTCTTTCATACTATCAATCCTATCTTGTCATCTCTTGAAACTATAGTAAAGAATGCTATTAATGACTAAATCCGAATGCATATATGTTGGAAACAGATGGCCTCTACCAGGAGAAGTGATTCACAAGATGTTGGAAGGAATATTCCCACTTCTAATCCATCGCTATCAAGTCCCCCAACTAAAGAGCAAGCTTTGATGATGCAGACTCAGCTGATGGGAGAGAAGAAGAGAAAACATGATCTTCAATGCCAACTAAGGAACACTCATCCTTGGTTTGCTACGCAACCAGAATATTAGTCACATCCTATGAATCTACTTGTGAGTACAGATCAGAATCAGTATCAGCAACCTGATGATGAAGTGCAACAGGTCAGCTCTCAAGAGCCAGAACAGAATGTCCATGGGAAGCAGGTGCATGGAAATAAGTTAAAACGGAATTACATCCTTGGAAGATTGAATAGTGTGGATATGATTACCACTCATGGATCTAAGGAGGTCGTTTATGGATTGATTGCAGTAGGCCCAGCTACTGCTATGGTGATGTTTGACCCCAGTGCATCACATTCGTTTATCTCTAGTGCATACGTAAAAGATCATAAGATAACTATGCTTCCAATGAGGAAACCAGTGATAGTTAAGTCCCCAGGAGGAGAAATGAAGGCAAACCGCATATGCCCAAGAGTTAGTCTTGACATAAAGGGGGTAAAATTTGAAGCAAACCTTATTGTGTTAGAGTTAGTGAACATTGATGTTATTCTTGGAATGGGATGGATGTCTGCATGTAAAGGAGTGATCAAGTATGCCCAACGTTCGATGCTTCTAACCACACCATCAGGAGAAAGGATTGAGTATAAGGGTATTCAACTTGCACCTGAGGAATATGACAATGGGAATGATCTAATAGAAGGTGTGAACACTGAGGATAGTAAAGTGGACTGTGAGTTTACAGATGATGGTGTAGAGGAACAAACACCCTTGGAGGAGCTCCCTCCGACAGATGATGATTATCCAGTTAGGATCTTAGAAAGAGCCCAGGGAACTCTTAAGGGAAGAGTGCTTAATGTGTGTAAAGTTCAATGGAGTAACCAATCAGAGGAAGATGCAACTTGGGAAAATGAGAATCAAATGAAGATGAATTTTCCTCATCCCTTTGAGGTGTAACATAATCACGTTAGAAGTCAAGATGGAGGTGTCATATGAAGTTGGTTATGCCCTTGAGTCTAAGTTTTTTTGTATTCAAGACAGTTGTATCCCTCAACTTAAGGGGAATAATCCGCACAGCCAAATCTTTTGATTCTTGAGCTTTGGAGATGAGACATGTGTAAATTGTTAAGCTGGTTTACAACACAAGTTGAGATGTTGGAATGTTTATCTGAGTTCTATTCCTAGTTCTGTCTCCCTTCCTTGTCCCTAGTTTTTCTCGAATCTCGAGATGAGATTCATCTTAAGGGGGGTAGAATTGTAACACCCTAAAATTTGCCTCTTTTAAAATAGAGCTAAAATGATTTATTTATGAATTTTTGTGCACATGAAATATGGGAAAATAAAATTTTTTCATTAAATTAAAATTCATCATAAGGTGGAAACATGTGTGAGCATACATGCTGTTGCATTTTATTTTTTTGTGATGTGTGGTTTTGATCAAAATTCAAAACAAATTCAAATGCTTTTGAATTGAGTTTGAAAAGTGCTTTAAAATAAAAGAAAACAAAATAAAAGGAAAAAAACTCCTCTCTCTCATTTGGCTCGAAGGCCCACCCTTCTTTTCCCCTGGCCTTCACTTTTCCTTCTCTCCGCTGGCCTAGCGCGCACCTCCCCTCCCTTCCCTTCTCCCCTGCACCGGCCCAATCGGCGGCCCGTTGCTCGCGCCTACCTCCGCTTCGCGTCGCCCGCGCAGCCCAGCTCCCCCACGGCCCGCCTCGGCTTCACCTCAGCGCGCACCCACACACGCCCACCTTTCTCTCCCTTCCCTCACTATGCCGCTAGCCCCACCTGTCAGCCGGCCACGTTCTTTCCTTCTTCTTCCTTTCCTTTCTTCCCCGCTCCTTTCCTTCTTCGCCCGGCGATGGCGCGAGCCATGCACGACAAGCCGCCGGTCCACCGCACCCGCATGGAAGGCGACCGAATCTGCCCGCCTCCTGCTCCCCTTCCTTCTATGCAGCACCTGCCGCCTATAAAGCACGGAACTGAGCGTCTTCTTCTTCCTTTTTCCCCTCCGCGCTTGAGCTTGCCACCGGCGCCGGCGATTCACCGTACCAGCGCCCCAATTCCTGTCGCCTACGTGTCCCGGAGCTCCGCAGCGACCCGCCGGTTCCATAGGTACCCTCAATTCCTCGATTTGGCCTTCAATTGCTCGATTTTTTCCTCACCCGTGCCACTTTCTCTCTCTCCAGCCGCCGTCGTCGACGACCCGCCTCCTCGGAGACCTCCCAGACACCGCGTCCACCTTACTACGACTCGCGATGATCTCCTTGTTCTCCCCGTGCCTCCATGTTGGTAGTTGACTTATTGGAATGCCATAACAGCGAGCTCCCGAGCCGCCGGTCATGGCGCCGCCATGGGGAAACGCTGCCCCGACGTGCTCCCCGCCCCCGGTTTGCACCCGATGGTGTTCGCTAGAGCCTGTAGTTCACGTACGCGTAGTTGAATCGGTTTAGGATGGCCGGAATCGCTCTCCCGTCGTCCACCGCCGTGCTGCCTCACCGCCGGCCATGGTGGGCTCACTGTAGCCACTATGCAGCCACCGGAGTTCGTCCCGAGTGTCCCACGCCGTCGGATTCACGTGAATGGCCAAGATTAGATCATACCGGTTGGTTAAGTAATTGGTCCACCGTGGACCCATGGTCTCGGTCCACGGCGCCATGTCAGCGCGTCCACCGTACGCGTGGCACACCGCGCCAACCAGCGGCTGCCACGTGGCTGCCCAGTCAGCAGCCGAGTCAACCTTTGGTCAGCCGTCGGACATTTTGCGTAATAGCCCCTCTGTTTTCGGTAAATTAACTCACAATCCAAATCAGTTCAAAATAATTGTTTTTCAGTCCTGTTTTCTTCAGTTTTAGTCCCTGTAGTTTCCATAAATAGTACGCGTAGTCCAATAAACATGTAAACCCATATTTTTATTGTTTTAATTCAAAAATAAGTTCAGTTTATTTACAGAAATGCCATTGCACCTTATTTCATGAGTAACTTTTGCGTTTTAAGTTCGATTTGACCCGCTCGAATTGCGTTAGGACCGTATTTACGTTTGCTACATGTTTACACTACTATTAGACATGTTTCCAATATTTCAAATTCATGGGTAGATTTAATTTATTATTTAACTAAAGAAAAACTTGTTTAAATAATAACTTATTCATTTTTACTCCGAAATAGTCCGTTCAAGTTGCGTTAGATTCATAACGACGAGATCTATGCAATAGTAATAGTGTTTCCTATATTACTATTTTAGAAAATCATGGTTTAAATCATATCTTGATTAATGATTATGCAACTGGATTTCATAAATAAAATATGATTTGTTTTACTCTAAGTTTATAATACAAATCTAAAATTGACTTAATTCAATCTATATTTTTTATAAAATATCTTATATGGATATAAATGAAGCCTATAGTTTTCTTTTCCACGTATTAAGCAAATCTCTCGGTAGTTGTAACTTTTCAACCGTAGCTCCGATTAGCGTGCCTCTCGTGACTGTGTGTTCGTAGCGATGCATAGAATCATATTTCAAACTCTTTTACTTATTTTTCTATGATTGGTGTACTGTTCTGATACAGATACAATTGTATGCTATGCATATATGTGTATGGATGTTTGTGTGGTGTTCTACGAATACGTCCAATCGGTGAGATATACGTGGTGATCCAGAAGAAGAAGAAGGACGTTGAAGATTAAAGCTTACTAAAGGATCGGTGTGTAAGGCAAGTATAGCAGGGGACCATCCTTGTTACCTATTCACCTTTAATCACTTAATTCATATTGCATGTGTCTACCTTGTTGCCAATAAGGATATCCTAGATATTTGATATCTTGTACCTTGATACCTTTGGGATATTGCATTGGGTAGTGTTTGCTAGTGCTTAACCAAAACCATGATCTTGTAACTTGACTAATGGTATATGCAATAAACATTAAAACATGACTTTTTAGTAATATGGAAACAGGGGGCTGGAGTGTTTAGCTACTTTCTAAATGCTTTAGATTCCTCTCCCTAAGGACTTATCTGTAAGCGATCATCCGGGACTTATAGTACAACTATGAGGGCTATATTGCTCTGGCCTTAGCTCAGTATGAGGACCTTTTCTAGCTTGTTAGTGGTTACCTTTATGGCGCAAGAGGGGCTCCGATGGGTATGATCTCGGCCTGCCAAGTGGGTGCACTTGTTTGTCACTCCTTAGAGGGGAGTTTATGCTTATCGATGGGGAAACCTAGTGGCCCTAACTTGTTAGACGAACCTTTAAAAGGCTTCATAGTGAACCCTACCGACCTTCCTTGGAAGTGGGTCAAGAGATTAGCTACCTCAGGCGAAAGGGTAAATCACGACTCACAGTGAAAGTGTACAACCTCTACAGAGTGTAAAACTGTTATAACAGCCGTGCTCATGGTCACGAGCGGCCTTGGACCTTTATGGAATAGATGATCATTAATTTCTAATGATGATGCTAATAATCAATTGTTTATGCTATTCATTAATCATGTTTACCTGATCATGTGTTTATGGGCTTATGGATAAACTTGTTGCCAACCAATTGCTAAAATTGTGCTAAACAAAGGCTAATCGTAGTTAAACCAGTGTCAGCCTTTTGAGCCTCATGAACCCCATGTTATGTTGCTGAGTACGACATGTACTTACGCTTGCTTTACTTTTCTATACTTTGGATAAAAATCCCGGATGGGTACCAGATTGCTAGTCTGGAGGAGTTAGGCTTGTGGTCAACCAGTCAGTCGTCCCTGTGGATTTGGAGTCTTCGCCTAAAGATTGGAGTCGACTTTCCACTATCTATACTCTGAGGTTATTTTCCTTTTACTAATACGTTATGTAATAAGTATTGTCTCTTGATATTACCCTTATTTGTGGCTATATGTGAGATTTGACTTCCTGGGCTCACATATAGTGTGTATCTGGTTTTGTCTTTAAAACCAGGTGCTACATGGGAGGGACGAAGTGCCTACAAAATGTACCATCTTGTTTGACATGGAAATAGCACGCACACCCCTACCTGGCACGCCAAATGTTGATAGAATATCGTCGATAGTCCTCCGAGGGGTATCCCACGAAGGTAGATTGATCGGTAGAGATGCGTGTAATCGAGAACAAGAAGGCAATAGAGACACAAGAGTTAGACAGGTTCAGGCCATCAGCATGACGTAATACCCTACTCTTGTGATCTATTGGGTTGTATTAGCTATCGTACGATATTGCGTGTGTGTTGAGGGGGTCCCTGCCCACCTTATATAGTCTGGGGGTAGGGTTACAAGTCAGTTAGATCTAGGAGATAACTTAAAAGTAATAACAGATTACAGGAATCATGGGATCGAGTATATCCTAACAGATCTCATAGTATCTTTAGGATATCTTCCTGGTGTCTTGCGGGGCATGCCGAGCAGTGCCGTGTTCTGCAAGGCTTCGTCTTGTGGGCTAGACCGCCCCTAGGAGCGTAGCCCATGTAGTCTGCCATGGGTATCTGGGGTCGTACCCCCCCACAGGAGTCCTCCCAGAGGCGGGCCTCCCCTACCTCATAGCGGGATGTCAAAAGCTGCTCCTCCAGTACTTCAATCCATAGAGCATTGTCAAAACCCAAGAACAAAAACCTAGCGACTGAGAATTAGCAGTAGCAAGAAGCTTGCCATACGCTGGCACCCTCGCGGTGGTAGCTACCGACCATGCCTTGGTGACCTCTTCCTCCACCACTTGGAGGGCCACCTGGAGATAATCCACATGGGCGTTCAGTTGGGCCACCTCATGGACAAAGCTTGATTGTAACCAGTGAGCCTCATCCCTTTCAAGCACGAAGCTCCATATCCCTTGCAACCTGATAGCAAGGGATGGGGGACGGGGACTCACCGGCCCTGATGCCGGAGTAGGTTGAGGATGGATGATGCCAAAAGGGCCTTCGGTGTCTGACTCCATTGCCAGAGGAACGACCCTAAACACACTTGCGGATAACACAAACACGATGAAGCCAAAGTAACGACGTGAAATCACTTACCCTTGTTCTCACAGAGAAGATAAGAGGAGTGATGGTGGTCTATCAACCTCAGGAGACTCTCCATGAAGGTTCTTCCCATGATCCATCACTAGGAGAAATAGCTACCGACGCATCAGCAGAAAGGAGAAGAAGGCAACACAAGAGATGGGAGAGTAGTGCCTGCACAATGCACTTTATAGCCGCAAGGATAACCTCGGCAATCAAACCAGGCCGACGACCATTACTAACCAGTTTGATCATCACACAGGATAGGGGAGGCGACTGGACAGAAGGCAGAGCGGTGGCTTCCTGTGAGATAGCCCAAGCCAGGTAGGTCGTGCTCGCTTTCACATTTCACGTCACTTCGGTTTACGCGCCTTCATTTAAAAGGCGCCTTGTTGTCCGTGGGTGGACGTTCGCGATGCTACAGGATCAAAGGGGTCATGCATGTAACGTCCAGTCCCGACATACATGGCCCCGGCCCACTCTTCCTAGGAGTGGTCCGACCCGCGTAGCAACCCGCTTGAACTTTCGTCCTCGCTTCGTTCAAAACGGTTAACCGAAGGTTACTACGCGTCCCTGGCCCTGGTATTTAAGTCAATCCGGCGATCTCAGAGTTTCCAGTATGGTACTAACTGGTTGCGCAGTGTTTTTCCGCGGTGCTACAGTAACCCGTGAACAGTACCACCGAAATCGGTCGGTCCATTTTTTGGATGAACAGTGCTCGGTGGACAGTAACCCGGAGTTCGGATGTTACAGTAACCGGCCCATGTTCTGCTACAGTGTCACCGGCCCATACTAGATTAATTTTGGGCCCACTTTGGCCCATTAGGATGTTACAATGCATCCCTAAAACATGTACGTGAAAGTGACCCGTCACAAACATCACCCCATGTTGTGCTTAGGAAAACTTCTCTTGGGCCTGCCCTTAGAAGGGTCGAGGCCACAAAAGGGATAGGGGCAGGGAGGAGATGGGCCCCTACGGCTCTAATCGGTGGTGCAGAGCCATAGGACCATCTCTCTTTATGTTTGAGTTATCCGCTTCAAAGTCTCCTGGGTTGACCCCCTCTGGAGGGGAGGCATGTTGCCCTCTGCCCGCTGCGGAGGCGGTTGGGGTCCAACAGGATTGATGGCCGATGATTAATGGGACGTCTCACGTGAGGCACAGCCAAACTCCACATCAATTGGGGAGGATATCAGGTCCCACTTGAATTATCCATCGACCCCGATGAGGCGCACCGCTCTGACTACGTGGTTATGGTGGACAAGCCTCTCCCCGCATGGGGTGAAAATTGAAACCTTCCTGTAACAAGGTAGAATGACCCTTTGGAGTCGGGAAAGGGCAACGTGATGAAGACAGAGCCAGGCATGAGCGGTCCTGATAGTCGAGGTAGGACCACAGTCAGTGCCTACCTATGACCTAAGACCATGACCCAAAGCAAGGTCTCAAAGCCATGTGCACCCCTAGGAACCGGTGACCCTTTCCGAAGGGGTCGCCGCTACAGGTGGCTAAAAACCACGTAACAACGTCTTCCTCGTGAAGTAACATTAGAACTCATAGACACTTAGGAGGAGAGGTCCAAGGTCGCTCGATGACCTCATCGCCCTACGCGATGAAAGGCCAATGACTCACCCATATCCTACGTCCTCCAACTCGCAGACACTCAGGAGGAAAGGTCCAAGGTCACTCAAGGACCTCATCGCCCTGCACGATGATAGGTCAATGACTCACCCGAAGCCTGCATCCTCGAACTCATAGACACTCAGGAGGAGAGGTCCAAGGTCACTCTACAACCTCATCGCCCTACGCGACGAGAGGACAATGACTCACCCAAAGCCTGCGTCCTCTAACTCATAGACACTCAAGAGGAGAGGTCCAAGGTCGCTCGACGACCTCGTCACCCTACATGACAAGAGGCCAATGACTCACCCCAAGCCTGCATCCTCCAACTCGCAAACACTCGGGAGGATAGGTCTAAGGTCGCTCAACGACCTCATCGCCCTACGCGATGAGAGGCCAACGACTCACCCGAAGCCTACGTCCTCCAACTTGCAGACACTCGGGAAGAGAGGTCCAAGGTCGCTCGATGACCTCATCGCCCTACGTGACGAGAGGCTAATGACTCACCCGAAGGCTACATCCTCCAACTCACAGACACTTAGGAGGAGAGGTCCAAGGTCACTTGATGACCTCATCGCCCTACGCGATGAGAGGCCAATGACTCACTCGAAGCCTATGTCCTCCAACTCGTAGACACTCGGAAGGAGAGGTCCAAGGTCGCTCGATGACCTCATCGCTCTACACGATGAGAGACCAATGACTCACCTAAAGCCTACATCCTCCTACTCGTAGACACTCAAGACAAAGAGGTCCAAGGCCGCTCAATGACCTCATTGCCCTACACAACGAGAGATCAATAACTCACCTAAAGTCCACATTTCTAGACTCACAGATTTAGACCCAGCCGAATGGGATGAAGACCGACGAGGTCAAACCCAAACAATACAACCTCAAAGCGCATGCAGTCAAATCACATGTAATGGACAAACGCAAGCCTCCCAAGGTGCCCCCATGGAAGGTCCTAAAGTTTCCCTATGACCTCGCCTCCCGATGTATCGGAAGGTCGATAATCCACTTGGAGAAACTTGGTTCGGCACCCACGAGCCCAAATCTAGCCAGACGGCCCAGGAGGCTCACCCTGGCCTCGTAAGAGAGCCGCAACAACTCTACAGGGAGGATTCCTTGAGCTTTTATTCATATTGAATATGATTACAAAGAATGTGCGGACAATCCGCACACAAGGAATACAAAAACTGATACCACCACACCCTAGTGGTAGTATCGCTGAAAGGCCCTCGGGCGATGATACTATAGGGGAGGCAAGACGAAGCAAAAAATGAACTCGCAAGCCCTGTAGTGTCACAGCCCCAGGGATCAGAGCGCAAGGAAGAAGAGAGCGGTAGGCTACCTAGCTCCAACAAGCACCTTAGCAACCACTCCGGTGCCAAGATGGAGCAAAAGGGAGGCCAAAGTGCAGCTGTGTCACAAAGGTTGCACTGCCCCCTACACAGTAGTCACGCCATCCTCTCCTCCTCTGCTCATAAGATCCCTTCTGGCACCAGCCGTTAAAAAGGTCAACCGCCTCCCTCTCTCATCCCCACGCTCTCTTCATGGGAAGGTGGGAGAAATTTGCAACTATAGCTGTGGATGATGCGAACAGAAGAAAAACCCCAATTTATAGGTCTAAAGGTGGATCAAATGGCCAGGCCCCCCCACGCCACATGGTGCACCATAGAAGGTCACAGCCAAAGCTAGATGCCCACGTAAGGGCAAAGAAGTCTGGGCTTCCCAAAAGAGGAGCCATAACAGGGGGCGACGAGACCACATGGCTCCGCCCAGGTCACGAACCCCAAAACACGGCACACTGACATGGCTAGGCTCATCGATCGAGACTCACATCATCGAGAAGCCCTAACAGGATAGGGCACAACATCCACCTACCGCATTGAATACAGCAGCCCACAAGGGGTCGAGCAACAAGGCTCGGAAAAACCATGACTACGAACCCACGCTCCAGCACACACACATGTCAGCGCTTTCACGATCACTTCATGGTCGTAAAAATGCTCGGGGGATACTATCAGGGTTGTATCCTCGGGGTGTTTTAAGGCACCGACTAGTTAGCAGGCCATGTGGCCCGCAACACAATGACTAACAAAGGCCAAAATGACCGAGGCCCAGCGAAAGTTGAGCCAAGCAGGCTAGGCGCCAAGGCTAGGGTCATCCCCGACCTTTTCCACCCACCTTAGCACACAACGCTCGCAAGACACAGACCTCTCCCTGTCACGACCCCCGGTGGGATAGGGGAAGGTCGAGCGTAGCCAGGCGCGCATGCTCTAACAAGAGCAAGCATGCCGCACTGACCCTACAAGGACCGAGGGGATAGCTATCACCATGGCCTGGTCAAACACCATCCTTATGCCATGTTGCACCAATGGGATAATACTGCACCACGGTGGCAACGGGTATGATACCCGATGTCTAAATATGGACCGACTAGATGCTTGTACGATCCCACCAACTATAGGATGGGATCCACGACAAGAGACTCTATGAAAAGGCCATCCAGACCGGTAGAGAGTACCGACCCTGATGATCGGGGTTGTGGCCCTCGACCCAGCAAAGCGACCCAGCAAACAATGACCCAGGGCAGCTACCTACTTCGGGTATATGCCCTTGGGAACCAAGAGATGATGACGAAGGACACGACAGATACCGCATTGCATAGGACAGCTAACGAACCACCATCGAGGCTACAGTGCCCCACGGCCAGCACAGTAGCGCCATGTCACATCCTACCACAACGTGGCCAAAAGACCATGATGATAGCCACGACTGGACGTGCACCAGAAGATGACATAGCTTGCAAGCCAAGTTAGCTAGGCCCTCCCTTAGTCTCTCGACCCTTCGGTCAAGAGAACCTATTCATTGTACAAGCCCTGGCCCAAACTCTATACAAGGGCAGCTAGGGCACCCATCTTGGGGACAATTTCACATCCTCTATAATTCCATTCATCCACCATTGTAGTAGGGCTCCTGGAGCTTCTCTTTGTGTAGCTCTTCGCCTAGCATAGGTCCTTCCATCTTTCTTGAACCCCCATTGTAAGAACTTCAAAGCATTCAAACAAGGAACGTGACTTGATCATCTCTGAGACTGGACGTAGGGCTTCGGCCTGAACCAGTATAAATGCTCGTGTCTATTGGATGCTACCATCATCTTTCTAGAGCAGTGCAGCAATTGTATAAGTTTACTAGTCCAATTTACAAAACACCGACAATTTGTGTCACAATAAGAATGAGCATTGCATAAATAATGAAATTTGAAAAGAAAGCACTGAATTGGAGCAAACCTGAACAAAGTTCGAATCAACACTCAAATTTGAGGCCAAAAAATTAGATCAAAGCATCAATAGGTTCCTTGGGTACCAAATGGCAAACATTGTGCACAGGTAACCACCAATTTGTATTCCAAAATAATTACAACTAAAACAAAATCATGACATATAGGAATTAATGGGACCGATCATCCAACCAAATTAAATGAAGCAAATAGATCTAAAGATGGAGCACAAGGCAACATATGCATCTCTAGCACTACTGACTTGATATGTTCCTATGCCATTGATGAAACTTGCCGAGCAGAAATAATGATTCTTCTTCTTCTAGCTCCTTACGGCCCTTCAACTACTTGTTTCTTCTCCAATTAGAACATGTTGCATGTTCATTCTTGAATCCACCATCCCTGGGCATGGGAGGATGAGGTAGGGAGAGGGCAAAGGACTAGGGTGGCATGAGAGGGCTTTTGGCGGGTGTCTAATTGTTTACACCAAAATTTGGGAGAAAGAACGCGGGAACTCGTAGGCTTCCAAGATTGTGCCAATCTAAGAGGATCGATGTCAGCCACGACTCTGGAATCGGGTCTCTTGGGATGACGTCAGTGGATATCGATGATGAACTACGGTTGGCGCAAGGAAACTACATATCGGACTCTACAAAAAGGGAAAGATTGGAGTCCAAGTTATCTTAAATTAGGAATATTTTCGTTTATGCCAAGGATTGTAATGAATTATGCTCAAGTAGGATTCAGGTTTAGACTCCGGGTATAAATATTAGACCCCGGCTATTGTAAAAGGAGAATCAATCAATCCAATACACAAGTTATTTACTTTTTTGGCTCCGGCCACCCATAGGAGTAGGAGTAGAGTAGATCTCGGCGACTTCTTCAGGAAGTACGGCTGCATCGATCCGGTCAACCTCCACTGCTTGTTGTAAGTACCATCATGGCTTATACCTCTGTTCATATGGCTGCATCGATCCGATCGACCTCCACTACGACTCTGGTATAAGTTAGTTATCGACTCTTGCCTAGTTCAAGTATGTCTGCATCAATCCGGTCGACCCCCACAGCATGAACTAGTTCAAGGTTAAGTTATCGGCTCTACCTTAGGATGGCAGCCTTTGGTATATTCATTAAGTTACCGATATTGCTTATTGCTTTCATTGTTTATCTAATTATAGCAATATCATTCTGCCCGATTGGGATTGATCTAGATCGGCCTTATATCTTGTTTAGCCCATCGTTTGCTAATCTAAATTGATCTAATCTACACCTTAAACGATGAGTTATGTTTTATCGGCTGTTTTATGTCAATCCTGATCGTGCATAGCGTGCGGTTAAGGCGTGTTGCGTCTTGAGTAGATTTATTGGCTAGCAAGAATCGTTCCATGGCCCGTTATCATGACCTGTGTGATTCTGCTTCACACCCCACTGTTAGCACCGTGGAGTGGGGACCGTTATCTGGTAGATCTATTCCTGATAAGGCAAGACTTTAACTATGCGCTATGCCTGAATCGGCTATTTTAGCCGATATCAAGCGCTTTCACGAACAATTCGCATCATGAGACCATTGAAGTAAAGATAGGTTGAAAGATATGTTAGCCCCATGATCTTATTATTGTATTACGGCCTGCATGATTCTGCCCTATGCCCCACTGATATTAGTAATGAGTTAGGGTCATCGAGTCTATTGTTATTTCTATGGCCTACATGATTCTGCCTCATGCCCCACTGGTCATAGCGATAGATGAGATCTAACATGTTCATTAGATTTATCTTTATTAAACGGTTAAGGGATGTTGAATTGTTTCTTTATATAAAAAGGGGTTCAATTACTTATAATCATTGGCTCAGCACAAACCGATCATTGTTGACATCTTATTGCCACTGATTAATATCTGTTCGATCAATTGTATTTGCCCTGAATGATAACCGATTCTTCTTATACAACCCAATGAGCTTTAATCGATTTATTCTCATGAATATGCTAGAATCGACTATTTAGTCGATCTCCTTTTATATCGGCTCTCATAGCCCCACATTCGGGACTGTCTGGCAACACCAACAAGTTCCACCCTTAATTACTGATGAACTTTCTCTCCTTGTCAATTACAGGGTCAAATTGACTGGCACGTCTCGGGAGGAGTGCGCAGGATCGACCACCCTTGTATTGAAGCTAGGCGGATCTGCTCCATCGAACGGACCCTTCCGGCTTGCTGCATGTGTCCTCGGGATGGGACAAAAATTCTGTGTCGACACACGTTTCTAGCATGCCCGGTGGGACCCCACAATCATCATGATGGTTCACAACAACAACGACATCATGACGGTTCACAACAACAACAACGACATTATGAAGATCTACCTGATGGGGATAAGGGTGTCATCAGCAAAGCTACAGAAGAGTTTCAGAACAAATGTTTGTTGTCCTACACCAAAACACATGACAACACAATTATTCAGAAATTTCCACTACCAAGAGTTCTGTTACACGGGCAGATGGACACAACTGAAGCTGAAGATAGGCGTTTCTTTAAAGAAGTTGTGGACAAATCTATTCGTAATGCCATATCAAGCCATAACGAAGCTTTCTCGGACGTATTCCATAACGCCTTGAAACAAGCAATTCATGGATTTCCAGTTGGTCATGGCGGACCGACTTATTACAACATTCCAGATCTGTCAACCCAAGGAACCAATCAAGTCGGTACCAGCCATCAAGAAGCAGCACCAGCTGGTAGTGGTGATGTCCAAACAGTTCAGGGTTCATCTGAGCAAACTCAAGGAACTACTGCAAATCAAACACAGTACCATCCTGGACCACCAGTATGGCATGTGAAAAAGCCGGCGGGGCAAAGTCAGAACTAGGTGATCAATTTTGGCACATCAAGCCACATACCGTCGTCGGCTCAAAAAATAGCACCATCAGTTCAAAGGATCCATAGAGATATAGATCCTTATATCTATAATCAGAGACTTCAAGCAGCAAGCCAGCAAAGGACCCAACAGATTGAGATTCCACAAGGGTATCACTATAGCACAGATTATAACACATTCCACATGATGCCAAACCCAGGATATCAAGGCATGTGGGATTTCAATCCACAGATGGGTTAGCAGGTGCAGAGGAATCCAAATCCACAAGCTGATGAGTTATTGCTGAGGGTGACTGAGATGATGAAGAATCAGTTCGGTCTGAAGCCAAAAGGGATGACCTTTTCGTACAAACGCCCTTATCTAGAATGGTATGATTTGGTCGCTCTTCCAACAAATTACAGGCTCCTAGAATTCGCTAAGTTCACTGGCCAAGACAGTACAAGCATGATAGAACATGTCAGTCGATATCTTACACAATTGGGCGAAGCGTCAGTTGAGGATGCCCATCAAGTTTGTTTCTTCTCTCTGTCCTTATCAGGGCCAGCCTTCACTTGGTTTTCATCGTTGCTAGTCAATTCCATTGCCAATTAGGCTGACCTAGAGAAGAAGTTTCATGCATATTTTTATACTAGGACTAGAGAAAAGAAGATTACTGATCTGACAACTATAAGACAGAAGGCTAATGAATCGGGCACTGAATTTCTTCAGAGGTTCTGAGAAACCAGGAACTTGTGTTTCTCCTTAAACTTGGCCGATGATCAACTAGCTACTTTAGCTGTTCAAGGAATGCTACTGATGTGGAAAGAAAAGCTGCTGGGACAAGAATTTGACAACTTGGGACAATTGGCTCAACGAGTAGCAGCGCTTAATAGCCAATTCCAGAGTATGTGCAGAGATACCCGGTTCTAGAAGAGTACGTCAGTAGCTGAAGCTTATGATCCATACTCAGTCGATGACGGCTATGAAGATGAAGAAGAAGAGGTTGATGCAGCTGAATGGAATTAGGGCAAGAAGATAGTAATGGTGCCAAATCCTTAGGGAAGGGGAGTCGAGGAGAGTTATGACTTTGATGTCACCAAATCAGATAAGCTCTTCGATTTCTTGCTTGAGAAAGGGTAGATCAAGTTGCCTAATGGTAATGTCATGTTGTCCCCTGATCAGTTGAAGAATAAGAAGTTCTGCAAGTTCCATAACGCTACTTCTCATTCCACTAATGAATGCAGAATCTTCAGGCAGCATATATAGAGAGCTATCCAGCAAGGGAGGCTCAAATTTGATACGCCTCGAAAGATGAAAGTCGGTGATAATCCTTTCCTAGGAGATCAAAACATGGTTGATGCTGGACTATTTAAAGGAAAAACCAAGGTCCTAACATCAACCAAATCAAAAGAAGCTGGAACAGTCGATCCCAAGATGCAAATATCGGCTGACAAGTACAGAGAGATTAGAAAACGTCGTGCCGAGCAGAAGAGCCGATATGAGTAGGGGAGGATGTCAAAAGCAGAGACGACAAAGCCATGGGTCACATCTCAGATTCTATTGAATAAGTGGCAGCGGTAGAAGGAAAAGGATTATCAGCGTTGGTTAAAAGATCAAGCATACCAACATCAATTGAAGCAAGAGAGGTATGAAAGGGAACAAGCCGAATTACATTGGAAGTGTCCTTTCTTCAGACATTACTGGAATGAAGGATTGAAGTTGGCTACCAGACATGACTGTCCAGAATGCAACGATCAATATCAGGAGTATAGACAGTCTCAAACTAACCGCCGGTCTATCCATGCTCAAGATGCATATCATCATAATAACATGGATCGGCGCTTAAAAAATAAAAGTGTTCATGGTCGGCTTGGAAAAAGAGTCATTGATCAGGATTGGGCTGATCATGAAGAGGAAGGCACCGAAAGAAGATATGTGCAGCAGGAAGGCCAGTGGTGCCCAAGAGGTTTAACAAGAAGCCAGAAGAGAAGGGTGCAACGCCTAAGGAATAGAGAGATGGAATAGTCTCAGAAATACGGTAAGACTCAAGTGTGGCGTACCAAGCAAACAGCCGATAGAAAGCAACCATCGGCTAATATCCAAATGGCTTTTCTGTTGCCATCGGAATTTAGATCTCCGATAGATCAAGAAGTTTATTTGGATTTCGAT
Organism: Miscanthus lutarioriparius; assembly: GCA_904845875.1. Classification (NCBI taxonomy): domain Eukaryota; kingdom Viridiplantae; phylum Streptophyta; class Magnoliopsida; order Poales; family Poaceae; genus Miscanthus; species Miscanthus lutarioriparius. The sequence continues at coordinate 35,241 of CAJGYO010000723.1, forward strand.
GAATCAGAGTACGAAGAGATGGTTGCCAAGTTGACGGTTGTACAACAAGCAATATTTGACAAACCAGTCAAACATCGGCACTTAAAGGCGTTGTATATGAAAGGACTTGTCGATGGGAAGTCGATGAACAAGATGTTGGTGGACAGAGGTGCTTCTGTCAATCTTATGCCTTACACTACTTTTTGTAAATTTGGCAAAGGACCAAAAGATCTGATGGAGACTAACATGATGCTCAAGGATTTTGGAGGTAATATGTCTAAGACTCGGGGGGCAATAAACGTCGAACTAACAATTGGAAGAAAGACTTTGCTCACTACATTCTTCGTCATCGATGGGAAAGGGTCGTACAGTTTCCTCCTCGGTCGAGATTGGATTCATGTGAATTGCTGCATACCATCAACCATGCATCAGTGTTTGATCCAATGGCATGGAGATGATGTTGAACTGGTTCGCGCTGATGAGTCCATGAGCATCGCAACAGCCGATCCGGTCTTTTGGGAACTAGGAGATTTCGAATGTTTTTCTAGCAAGTCATGGGAAGGAGGCTTCATTAAGATCAGCAATGAAAGCCAACAGCCGATGTAAGCAATTGGCTCTAAGAGTTTATTTTAGTAGAAAAGTCATGGCTTCACGTCGGCCATTGGATTAAAGGAAAAATAAGCATTGAGTCTTGAAGATGAGTTTAGGCCGACATATGTGAATGTTGAGTCAAAGTGTAAATGCGATTCAGAGTTAATGGATTTCTTAAAGAAGATCTGTTTCGCTTAATAGGATGCTCGACCTAGGTTGATTAATCGTTCAACTTTTGATATGAAAAGTTCTATGGTATGTTATCCTAACACCCGGTCAGCATTTGATAGCCGATTCGTTCTCGGCTCTAATAACCAGTACTAGGAGGGTATCGCCTCTAGTTCAAAAAATGAAAATCTTCAAAGACAATAAAAGCCGATACGATATGTATCGCCTATAGAGCAAAAAGTAATCATACGCAAGAGCATTGTACTAAGGTACATTCACGGAAAGAACAGGAATCTTTGTTCATTGGATGACCCTAGATACAATCTAATCAAAGATCTTGTTCACCACATCCTGGGCGGATGTGATGTCTACTATGGCCTCCGCTGCCATGACAAATTCTTCGAGCAGGTCCTCATGCTCCTCACTGCCATCGCCCATTGGGAAACCAGTCTCCATGGCGTGGAGCTCATACCCAGTCTGGACTTGTGCCGTGGTTAGTGCCACCACCGCACCATAACGAATGCCATGGAGGGCGATCTCCTGAATGCGGACCAGGATGTCTTGGAGACGAGCATCGGTAGAGGGACCCTAGGCATTGATGGCGTCTACGGCCGCGTTCGCCACCAGTTGGAGAGATTCCAACTGCGCTATCAGGGCTGACAATCATAAAAATAAGAAGACTATCAGGATGAAGATAATGGAAGTCGGAGTAAAAAGACTTCATGGAATTCATCTTACCCACTACCGTGGTGTCGGATTCGGCTAGCCACGTCCAGATGGCGCTGGCCTCCTCCTTGGCTGCATGAAGAACGGCCTGGGAAACCCTGAGACGAATCTCGAGCTGGCCATTCTCTCAAGTCACCTCGGAGTAGCAGTTTTGAGTCGCCCTCCACTCCCGAAGGAAGCGCCGGGCATCATCGCCGTTTTACGAGTCGGAGGAGTCCGACGACGAAGTCGGGGCAGAAGATACAACGTTAGAGGGCTCACCGGCCCTAGGAAGAGGACGAAGGCTATCATTCACGATGAACCTAGAAACAAAGTAGAAGAGTTCATTGCTGCAAATAGAAGATTTGCAAATCGTCGCCATGAACAAAAGCCATTAATCTCACCTCATACGTCAGAGGCGCTGACTCACTAGGATGTTCTCCTCTGGGATCTGCTCCACCACTCGCTTGCTGCGGTTATCCTCGCCGGCCATGGATTCGATTGGATCTACAAGAAGGGAAGGGAACCGCTATAGGGTTTTGGAAGGTGGAGAAGTGCAAAGGAACAGTTGCTAGTGAAGATACGTTTGAGGCTGAAACCACCGGCTTGTATTTGAAGACCTGAAGCGAAGAGGCGGACGCCTCGGGACATGTAAAAGGCAGACGAAATTATTGGAAGGCGAAACGCCATTTCGCTAATACTGATGGGAGTACAACATCGAGCAACTGAAGGCAGAAAATCGAAGGGTTCTCTTAATAAAAGCCATGTTTCTAGACTCAAATGGATTGAGATCAAAAGTCTGGGATCGGTTGTTTTAAATCGGCTCTTTAGTCGAAACGAGAGATACAACGAGATAGCAAAAAAGTATGTCAGTTTTATGCAAGATACATGTGTTGACCTATGGATTACAAGTTCAAAACATCCTGGATAATTTTCAGTATTTCTAGCCGGACGACATCAGCTTCTGCAATCTTTTGCTCGTATTCTTCGGCTGTTCCAGGAGTGTTCTCAAGACTACTACGAATGGCTCTGCTTCTTTTCACTTTGGCCAACAGTTCCTATTTCTTCTGTTTGACGGCATCGGGTATTTGGGCCAAAGTAAACTTGCGACGGTCAATAGCAGCCTTCACATTTTCCAGTTCCTTCTCAAGTTCAGCACATCTGATTTCTAGCTGGGAAAGCTCTAGATCGGTCCTAGGGGAAGAATTTTTCAGATCATCAATCAGCCGCATCAACTCTTTTGCCTCTTGCTTGTTAGAGTTATCCTGGGCCATCAAAGCTTCACGATTGGACAGGCTCCTCTGAATCTTTTTCACCTTCAGAGCTTGATCTTCAAAGGCAGACAAATATGACAAGACTCTAGAAAGGGCTGGAGATGGATTGCCTTTTATAGCCAAGAAGACTCTCTGCATTGAGTCAGTGTCTCGGACCAAATCGGCTACGTTCTTCTCAAGTATTGGCAATATGTGACTTAGCCGATTTTTGGTCTCTTCCGATAGGGCTTCGCTAGAAGAAGTAACTGACGATCTGATCTCATCCTCATCAAGATATTCCTCAAAATTGAGAGAGTAGCTCTGGGCTGGAAGACTGAGTGCCTGTGTACAAGGGAAAACACGATTAGGAGGTTTGAATCGGTTTATCAAAAAGCGGATGGCAAAGAAGGTATAGTACCTTTTCTGCAATAGCCTCTATCGGAAGAGGGGGAACAGCTGATGATGCATCAACGACATCTAGTTGAATTGGCTCCGAGCTTCCAACATTGGTGTCTGTAATAACAAGGAAAGATTTTTAATTCATGTTTGTTGCAAAGGAACAAATGGAGCAAGTGACTCCCTCACCGTCAGTTATTTGCCGGGCTGGGGAATCAACAGCTTGAGTATGGACGGCAACAAGATCATCTTCAGCGCCAGCAGGATCGCTAAGCGAACTGTCAAGTGTTTCCTCGAGAAGTATCTGGCGCAAGTAAAAGTCAGGTGGAGGGTAAAAGACTAAGTAAATCAAAGAGTTAAAGAAAATGCTTTGACATACGTCAAGGAAAAATTCACATTTTCTACCGTTGTGGAAGCATCGGTTACTTCCATCGAAATCGGCTCCTGTTGAGGATCGGAGGACAAAGGTTTGGTTGGTGATGAATCAAGTGTCTGAGAAAGTAGTCCCACACCCAAAGCAGACTGGGATGCAATGCTCGATAACTATGAGAAAATGGGATCAGTTTGAGGAAAGTATGAATCGTTCACCTAAGCAGCTGATGGCCTTGTTCTACAGAGTCTTTTTCTAGTAGTAGCCTTCTGAGTTACCCCTGGAACCGCCTTGCGCTTTGGGGATTGCCGTGTCACGATCATGGGAGCGGCAGGGGTTCTCATCAACTTCTTCAAGGAAGGTGCGGTTGATCCCATCCTTGAAATTGGGCATGACGGTTGGTAATTTATAGGATGCCCTCTCCTGTCCAGGCTTGGAGGATCGAATTCAATGTCCTAAAAAGATCGGTTAGAACGGTTGGCAAGAAAATTCGCCAAGTAATCTCTCTGAAAAGAGGATGAAAGATTACCTCACTATCAGAAGCAAATTCCCCGTCCAGAGCTATACACAGAGGATAGACTGACCCATAGAAGAGATGGGAACGTTATTCTTGCCACCAGGAGTCAAAGAGGTTGGAAGAAAAACTGGCTCTGACCCAGTCATGCAAGGAAAAGGAAGGAAGGTCTGATCCCAATTGAAAAGCTCTGGAAGCTTCCAGCACATCACTAATATCCTCTCTCGGCTTCAGGATGTTCTTGAAGAACAGGCGAGGGGGAAGTTGACCGAGGCCAAACTAACGGGCCACAAAAGAAGGGTTGTAAAACTCATAGGTTGGAGGATTGCCTAGAATGGAGGAACCTTTAACCATTTTGCCACGACCATGATGAAATTCGGCTGGGAGAACGCAGGGTTTAATAAAGGAATTGAAGATCACGGACGCTGTCTCATCCGAACAGCCGGATTCAAATTGGAATTTGAATGGAAAAGTCAGTTCATCATCCTCATTATAAGGTAGCCAAGTTAGGATGGCTACGTCAAACCCTCTGTAAAACTTTTTGAAGAAGTGGCCAACGTTGAAGTCAATTATTATGGCCGATCCAGCCTCGCCATAACTCGTACACTGTCGAGCTCTTCCTTCTTCGCCTCTATATTCCTCATCAAAATTAGAGGAAGGAAAACTTAGGTCTATAAGATCAGGCCTCATCATCTAGTGCATGTACAAATTGAGCCACAATTATATCAGCCACCAGGGGCCACTAATAGTCTGTATTGGTTCATTCTCCAGTAATTGGGCAGCCACCTGGTACATCAGATGATAAGCAGCTCCTAGCAGATATTTCCCAAGAGGGATATCCTTGCCTAATGCTAGGTGCTCCGCCATGAGTTTGTGGTTATAAGTTGGACCACAAGATGTCCCACAAAAGATGAATCTCTCCAACCACATATTTAGAAAAGCCACATATTCTCGTTCGCTGATAGAAGATTCATCTTCGACGTGATTCAGAATGTAACTTGCCCATCCGGTGCAGTCTGCTATCTTGGCCAATCTTTTGGAGCTAGCACTCAAGTACTCATAGGGTTGCACTGATCCAGTAATTCGAAGGCCGGTCAACATATATACATCGGCCAGGGTAATGGTCATTGGGCCATGACAAAAAATAAAAGCATTCCGAGCATTAGACCAGAAATAAGAAGCAGAGATCAAGAGTGAATCATTCCTCTCCATTTCGGACAACGAAAGTGTCAGACACTGGTTCAGATCATAAAGTTCCCAATCTCGACCCTTTTTCACGGATACCCAACGAAACCAATCTCTCCATACCTTAGGCGCTTTAGGCCAGTTCCTGAAGGGAGTTTTGTTCTAGGAAGATGAATCCACTATAGACTGTTTAAAGGGGATCTGGTTGGTTTCTTGGCAGATGAAATTGGATGGATCATGATCACCCATAGGCCTAACAAAATAAACATTAGGAACGACAACTGATGGAATCAAGATCTCATTCCTCATTTCCTAGAAATCGGATAAAATAAATTTAAGAAGAGAAGAAATACAAGGTAACGGCCGACACTTGGAGAATGGAAACATGAAAACATACCTTAGGAACGTATTCATTGGTTGCCATCACGGCCGGAGCAGGTTCAGATATTATGAAGATAGCTTGAATGACGGTTCGATGGAACGGCAGATCTGCTAGGGTTTGAGGCCTTGGTGACGACGACGTCGGCTGTTGGAGTTGGCTCAAGAAAAAGGGGAGGAAGCAAAAAAAAGTCCGAGTGCGTCGAAGGGATACTATTGAGACATTATATGAGACTCAGGCCGGGAAGTCAGGAGTTATGCAAATATCTCGAGATAAAGCGGTTACGGCATGGTAAACCAATAAGCTGGAATTTTGGAATAAAACCATTTTATCCCAAAATTGGGGGCATGCGTTTACACCAAAATTTGAGAGAAAGAATGCAGGAACTCGCAAGCTTCTAAGATTATGCCAATCAAAAAGGATCGATGTCAGCCACGACTCTGGAATCGGGTCTCTTGGGATGATGTCAACGGATAGCGATGATGAACTACGGTTGGCGCAAGGAAACTACATATCGGACTCTACAAAAAGGGAAAGATTGGAGTCCAAGTTATCTTAAATTAGGAATATTTTCGTTTATGCCAAGGATTGTAACGAATCATGCTCGAGTAGGATTCAGGTTTAGACTCCGGGTATAAATATCAGACCCCGGCTATTGTAAAAGGAGAATCAATCAATCCAATACACAAGTTATTTACTTTTTCGGCTCCAGCCACCCTTAGGAGTAGGAGTAGATCTCGGTGAGTTCTTCAGCAAGTATGGCTGCATCGATCCAGTCGACCTCCACTACTTGTTGTAAGTACCATCATGGCTTATACCTCTGTTCGTACGGCTGCATCGATCCGGTCGACCTCCACTGCGACTCTGGTATAAGTTAGTTATCGACTCTTGCCTAGTTCAAGTATGGCTGCATCGATCCGGTCGACCCCCACTGCATGAACTAGATCAAGGTCAAGTTATCGGCTCTACCTTAGGATGACAGCCTTTGGTAGATTCATTAAGTTACCGATATTGCTTATTGCTTTCATTGTTTATCTAATTATAACAATATCATTCTGCCCAATTGGGATTGATCTAGATCGGCCTTATATCTTGTTTAGCCCATCGTTTGTTAATCTAAATTGATCTAATCTACAACTTAAATGATGAGTTATGTTTTATCGGCTGTTTTATGTCAATCCTGATCGTGCATAGCGTGCGATTAAGGCGTGTTGCGTCTTGAGTAGATTTATTGGCTAGCGAGAACCGTTCCATGGCCCGTTATCATGGCATGTGTGATTCTACCTCACACCCCACTGTTAGCACCGTGGAGTGGGGACCGTTATCTGTTAGATCTATTCCTGATAAGGCATGACTTTAACTGTGCGCTATGCCTGAATCGGCTATTTTAGCCGATATCGAGCGCTTTCACGAATAGTTCGCATCACGAGACCGTTGAAGTAAAGATAGGTTGAAAGATATGTTAGCCCCATGATCTTATTGTTGTATTACGGCTTGCATGATTCTGCCTCATGCCCCACTAATATTAGTAATGAGTTAGGGTCGTCGAGTCTATTGTTATTTCTACGGCCTGCATGATTCTGCCTCATGCCCCACTGGTCATAGCGATAGATGAGATCTAACAAGTTCATTAGATTTATCTTTATTAAACGGTTAAGGGATGTTGAATTGTTTCTTTATATAAAAAGGGGTTTGGTTACTTATAATCATTGGCTCAGCACAAACCGATCATTATTGACATCTTATTGCCATTGATTAATATCTGTTCGATCAATGAAATTTGCCCTGAATGATAACCGATTCTTCTTATACAACCCAATGAGCTTTAATCGATTTATTCTCATGAATATGCTAGAATCGACTATTTAGTCGATCTCCTTTCATATCGGCTCTCATAGCCGCACATTCGGGACTGTCTAGCAACACCGACAAGTTCCGCCCTTAATTACTGATGAACTTTCTCTTCTTCTCAATTACAGGGTCAAATTGACTGGCATGTCTCGGGAGGAGTGCGCAGGATCGACCACCCTTGCGCTAAAGCTAGGCGGATCTGCTCCATCGAGCGGACCCTTCCGTCTTGCTGCGTGTGTCCTCGACATGGGACGAAAATTCAGTGTCGACACTAATCCATCTCCATCTCTCTAGATTTGATGGTCGAGATGAGGAATTGATGGAGGCAAAGAGAGGGAAAGAGAGAGTAGGAGGAGATGCCACCATCACTAAGGGGGAGTCAAGCAACGAACTGATGGGCAAGGGTTGTGAGTCAAGACCATCATCCGTTATTTTGTTTTCGTTGCCTCCATAGTGGATTTTATTTTTCTAGTTGGTTGACACAAAAGAAGGATAAATTTAGTACCTTCTCTGGTCATTCAAACAACTTTTTTGAGAGTAGAGTGAAAACTTTCCGACCTTGTATTTTACAAGTGTTTTGACATGAAAACATTTCTTCCAAACATGCTCTTAGTGCTAATGATGTTATTAATGTGGATCAAGCAATATGGTGTATTATTTGAAAAAGGTAGGATAATAAATATAGTAAAGGGGTATTGGAGTATAACAATTATGAAAAGTAAACATCGTTGTGGCACTAATTTTTCAACTTTTTTTATCTCATGCAACATGTTGTGCATGGATAATGAAGCATCATCTCTTTATTGGCCAGCTTATATAGATACATCAACAAAACTGTAACATTCCACAAACATACATGCATGTCTCAATGGGTATGGCTATGATAGAGGTGTGTGAGAAACTAGTTAACTAAACAAATCGACTCTAAGTGTCAGAAAAGTTATTTCCTAAGATCTATTATGAAACTCCCAAAAGGAATTTATATTGTGGATGTTAGTGATCAAAATTTGGTCAAACTTGTGAACGGTCAAGATGGCCGACTAGGAGGAGGTGAATAGTCATTTCTAAAACTTAAGTGCTACGGCTAGCTAATAAAAATAGCAGAATAAAACAAATCGTCTAGCCATGACTTTACCTCTATATCTGATTTCACAAGCACCTTTAAAATATCCTACACAAGATATCAAAACTAAGGTGCCGAGCTAGTGGGAGCTCACCAACACAAGCCTAGTGTGCAAGGTCACACAAACCAAAGCAACTAGAACTCTTGCAAGCACACATGAGCTCGTACACATACTAGTGAGCAAAGGTAAAAACCTACAACTAGCTACGCTAGTAAGCACTATAGTCGAGAATGAACCACAGTAAAAACCTACAACTAGCTACGCTAGTAAACACAATCACCTAGTGCCACACCTTTCAATCTCTCAAATGAACCACAGTAGAACCACTCAACCACTCTCCAAATATTTTCCCACAAGCTAAAGTATGGGAGGGGAGCTATTAGAAATGTTGATCACTACAAGGGAATGAAACACATATATTCCCATGGAACCAACAACCCTTCCTTAATCAGACACCCCTCTATTTATAGAGGAGGGGACAAAACTAGCAATTGTACCTACTAATGCTTGTTCTAGAGGCTAGTGTGAGCATCCAATACTGTGTCATGGCGACATAGCCAATTTGATGGTTGAGGTCAACATTCCCAATGTTGCCAAAGTGCATGATCCCCTTGACATCAAAGAGCATAAGGGACAGTGTGTGGTCACCATGTCATTGAGCTTTGAAGTGAGTGAGTGAGTATGTGTGATCACAAAATGAAGTAAATATACCAGGATACACATGGTCGAGAATATACATTTTGCTTTGGTCATCATGTGAGATTGAATATTTCAATCCGTCGATAAAACATAAACTTACATGACAATGACAACCATTGACTCCCTGATTTATGTTAGAGTGAAATCCCCTTCCTTGAGACAAAGACATGTGTACTTTGTTATGTGGTCATCGATTGATTTGAGTATCCATGAATAGAATAACATGGTTAATAGAGCAACAGAGACGATGATGGATGTAGTCGATGATCGAGTTGAATGAAGACATGTGAATACATGTTGGGGTTTGGTCTGTTAGAGACCATGCATTGATAGAAATGTGTAAACAAGGATGCTAATAACCAAAGGATAGAGGGTCAAGCAATTTAACTAATCATAGCCCTTTATTTAAGATTTAAGATGTAATGGCTATGGTTCTTCTCTAATATCTAATGCAGGTATGTTAAGTCAATTCATGTGTCATGGCATTGCTATGGTTGTAGTGGCAGCGTTCCGCTAGAGGTAAACCATAGCACGGTTCAATTCATAGTTCATTACAAGAAAAGGTACACCTAAAAGGGGATGTATCAACAAATTAAGCACTTGATGATAATAAAACATAATGGCTTCAACTGATGCTCAACAAGGATAAATTGTGTCGACGGTAGAAAGTGACAGGGAGCCACCAACATGAGCAAGCCGAGAGAAACCGCGTGGAGCATATCCCAAGCTCTCTCTGGGCTTAAGGTGGACACTGGACCGGATGGTCGTGACCGAGGCCGTGCCAGTCAATTTGACCCAGCAATTGACAAGGAAGAAATTGATCAGTAATTTAAGGTGGAACATGTTGGTGTTTGTCTAGATAGTTCCAAATATGCAGCTAAGTAGCCGATGAAATAAGGCTATCGACTAGAGAGTCGAATGTTCATGATGTAATGTAAATAAAATTAGCATATCGGCAATTATTATTTACTCAGTTACATAGATCTAACTTAGCCAATGATCATGAAAACATACAAAAGATGTAAGAATAGGCATGTAAGCATTCATGTGTGAAACATACTAGCTTTTAACTAAGATGAAGACAAATAAAAGCATGTAAATAGCTAGTACATCCTAAACAAAACCGGCTATCGGCTAAAACAACCGATTCCAGTGATCTTGTCGTATAGCATATGATTGCTCACCCATTGGATATAAATAAGTCTATAAATAGCTAGACTCAATCTATTGTACCATCAATAGGTCAAGTCATCTAATGCAGCATTGATAGTAGGACCCTAGATCAGAGACCAGTAGTTGATAGATCTACTTATATCGCAAAGAAATCACAAAGGCATATTATATGCGTGGGAGCTCATGCCATCGGCTAAATAGACGATGGAGACATAGCGGGTGGTTGACGCCATGCTCTTCTTAATAGATAGATCTATTAACCGACAATGTCCAATGTGACACGCTATCAACAAGTCGAGTCGGCTGATGCAGCATTGATAGAGGAGTCATACTGGATGCTGATGATCAATGAATCTATCTCTTAATAGAACACGACTTCAAACACCCGCCATTTATGATCAAGATTGAGATAGATTAATCATCAAACAGGATCTAACATCAAAGATCAAACCCAATCATAAAAGATGTCTTGCAGATAATAGATCAGAATAATAAGACCAATGAATCTCAATCTAGATCGAGCAATTGGTGACATTATATAAAACAGTAAACTATTTAACACAATATTGATAACTTTGATTAATACCTACATTTATAAGAGATCAGTCGTCAGTTGTAGCCTTGTAAAGGTTGATACGAATCGATAACTAATCTATACCATGATTTGTAAGAGATCAGTCATTTGTTATAGCCTTGTAAAGGTTTATACGAATCGATAACTAATCTATACTGTGATTTGTAAGAGATTAGTCATCATTTGCAGCCGTACAAATAACAATATAGATCGATAACTAACTTATACCATGACTTGCAAGAGATCAGTCGTCTGTTGTAGCCTCACAAGTAACAATATAAGTCGTGATGGATACTCACAAACAAGCCGGAGGTTAGGTCATCTGATGCAGCCCTACTTGCCTAAAGAACTCATCGAAATATACTCTACTCCTACTCCTAAGGGGTGACATAAGCCGAAAAGGAAAGGTACTTGTTTGGTTGATCGTTGAGAGATGTCCATTACAATAGCTAGGGTTCAATATTTATACCCAAGGCTTTACTATGAGTCCTGGTCAGAGAAGACCAATCACAAAATTTGGAAAAGTAAACGAAACATCCTAATCTAAGTTAACTTGGACTCCAATCTTCCCCTTCTATGGTGTCTGACATGTTTTCCTTCTTCCGATCAATGCCATTTTTACTGTTGGGGTCTTCTTGAGATGACGATACTATTGAAATCCACCTGACTTTGATCAGTGTCTTGACCACCCATCTATGTACTTATAATGGCTTTTCTCAATATATGATGAATCATGGGGGTCTTATGCAATGAACCAAATTCTGGTGTCAACACATGCCCCTAATTTTAGAATGAAATGATTTTATTCCGAAATTTTCCTTTGTAATATTTTAGAAGTACACCTTTACTAAGACTCAGAGAATTGCCCTAGTCCTGCTAGTTCTGTTCCATCACTTCATGCTTTCCATTGTTCATAAGCTTCATGGGCATGCCATCCCTTTGTCGCTGTCCTACATTACAAGCTTCACGGGCGCATTGTTGGTTCACAGGCGTTTGGATTCAACTTCCTAATGAACATAAATATTGGTCCGTCTTCCCTAGAAAATCTCAAGCGTCGACCATGCTCCCTTCATCTCCATCCTTTCAAGTGCTTCCAGCTCTATTGGGTCCCCCATGGACCATTGCTATGTCATGAAAGTCCTTCGTGGTCAGAAGAATTCTAGCGTTTAGGGCGATTATGTCTCCTATTTTAGTGCCTTGTCAAGCAAGGGAATCAGTCGCTGCGGCTACAAGAATTCTTGTGATATCACTTGAGTCTTCTAACCATCGGTATGAGGCTGTTCCAGTGTTTGCAAGGGCTCGAATGTGTGGATACCTTCCCCTTGTTCGCTCTACCTATGCCAAGAAGCCTGTGAAATAGACCAGTGCGCTCTTGATAGGCTTATTTCCTTTTCCCCCTGATGCTACTCCCACCTTTTAGCCGATGTGGTCTTTGTCTATGTTCTTTAGCTTTGTGGGGTTTAGACTCCCTTCAATCCAACGAAGTCTTCTTGAGCCAGTAAGTCGGTTTCAGGTGTAATCCTTTTTTTGTAACAAATCTCTAGGATCTGAGGTGCCCATGATTATGGAAAGCAATAAATTTTGAATCTGTTGTGTTTCCTAACTCTTTACGAATCTTCCCCTCGATTTCGGGAGTGATGATTCGTTTCCCAAGGAGGTATTTCATCGCATCTTCTGGGCTATAAATATGGGCCATAGTAGTGGACGAGAAACCAATCTATTCTATTTCAATCTTCCTATGCCTCCAGTGCGAACCGCTCCTCTTGTCTTTAGATCCAAAATCATCATCTCTTCTTATAGAGATGGAGAATGGCAAGCGACCCATCGATGAGATTCCTGAAGAGCTTGTGCCGCCACACCAGCGTTCTCGTTTCTAAGAGTAAGGATAAACATGATCTCATGGCCCTTGAGTGGACTGTTTTAACTTTTTGTATCTACAGAGCCAACTTGAATGGCAGTCTTCTTCCTCGCACGATCATCAACCCCTAGTTCCTTCCTTGGGGATGACGTGAGTTGTCTTCTTCAGGAGAGGGATGAGGCTTAGGCATAGTACTCTAGCATTGTTCATGATCTTGGGTGAATGGAATCTCTTCTGAACATGGTGCAAGATGCCCTTACCATCTTAGAGAATAGGGCCAACGTCGTCCAGACGAGGCTAGCCGAAGCTGAGGCTAGGATCATAGGTGAGATTGTTCTTGGCAAACCCTATTCTTCTTGATTCTGACCTTACATAATTCTAACTGCTCCTCCCCTGAATCCAGTTAGACTTGTCGGTGCAGCTGGAAAGTCTCCAATTGGCCATGGACTATGCGACAGGATTTGTCAATGCCAGGGCGCTGTACCAGCGGTTCGCTTGCACGATATCTGTTGACGGTAACTAATATAAATTATAAACCATCAACATAACCAGCATATATACTTAATTCAATCACCAAACATAGGTATAGGGATTTAAACTAATAAATTCCATGAGTTTTAGTGAATCTGTGTTTTCAGCATGGTTTATTCAGAAAACCATCAATGGGGACCTATTCGTCAAAGGGAATTACGGAATTCCGCCGTATAAACAGTGTGGGAAGATTCTAGAAGACTCCAGGAGGCTCTCCACCAAAGCAGACCCTGAGGGGCTGCCATGTGGGGTCGGCTGGCCCACCTGTCAGCATCCGCGTCACAATGTTGGTTACATCTACGTCGTCCTTTAAGTCGGTTTGATCCAAGGGATCACGTTGGACGTTCTAGCCTATATATACCAGCCCCTTCCACCCTCCCTAGGTCCATCCTAAAACCCTAATTCATATCATGAGGATGAGAGCCAGCTATCAAGAGAAGATTAGTCCTCCTTAGGATCTAGTCTTGTAAATAATAGTGAGATAGACAGTGAGGAAAGAGTTTGGAGGAGGTGTCAGCCTATCGATGCTCTCTCTACGGCTTGTACCTTGGTGGATCCAAGTTCTACTTGAGCTTGCCTTTGAGATTTCTCTAGTACTCAACTTCTGATTCAAGTAAGTAATTGTTTATATTGTTCATCATGATTACGACTCTCTTTTGAGTGCTTTAATCTATAGATGCTCTAGGTTAAACTACTAATCATAAGTGTAAGCATGGTGCTTAGACTTAGGTTAATCGTGGATGCACCTTGCATTCCGGATAGTGGTAGATCATGTGTGTGACATCAGTTCTATATAGCCTATACTATATAGCTTTGTTGATCCTTTGTAGTCCAACTCCTATCTGTAGGCGCAAGTAGGACGCGGTTACGAAGGAAAGCATCCTCTACTGATGTCTTTCCCTAGTAATGTCCTAGTTGAATAGTAGAAGACATAGCTTACCCATGTTAGAACTAGAGAACCTTAGTTTTCCTCTCTATGCTCCTATTTATCTCGACCTTGTTGCTACCCCTAGTTAAGTTAGATCACAGTTAGTCTCACACGTTTCCCTATGGATACGATACTTGAAATACTTCCAGGTGAAAGCTACAGCGGTATTCATGCGCTTGAGGATTTATCTGTGTACGTTAAATATACCAACAAGCTTTCTAGCGCCGTTGTCGGGGAAACGGTTGCTGAACTAACTTCGAGCCTAGCTTAACATTTTATCTTTTATTCTTTATTTACTTTTCCTTTTAGCATGGATTCCACTCCATTCTATCAATATGCTAAACCCACGAGCGCAAGCCTAGAGCCACCAAAATCTTCAGAGCCTATCCTAACACCTGGCTATGAGCTGTGCCCGTATTTTATAAAATTGATACGGGATAAATCCTTCTCGGGAGAAGGCAACGAAAACCTATACTCACACCTACAAGAGTTTGAGCAGACCTGTGCATGCTTGCGTATCACTGGCATGTCTGACAAACTGTAAGATGGAAGTTGTTTCCGTTCTCTTTGACGGGAAGAGCTAAACATTGGTACAGTCAAACTGTAGGTAGTATGCAAGGAGATTAGAAAACATTATGCTCTAAATTTTGTTTACGTTTCTTTTTCATCCCTAAAGTGGTTAGCTTTCGGAAAGATGTTCTAAATTTTAGACAACTAGAAGAAGAATCTCTTGGTATATTGTGGGATCATTTTAATGAACTCATCATCACTGGCCCAGACCTTGCCATTCAAGACCTTGTACTTCTTCAACATTTTTACATTGGTCTTAGCAAGGATTCCATGGAATCCCTTGATGCAGCCTTTAGAGGAGCTTTCCTTCATTTGTCTACTAGTGAAGCAAGGGTTATGCTTGATAGAATTAGTGGAAAGACTCCTTACACTAGCATTCATAATGAACTCCCTGAGAAATAGAAGAAATCATCTCCCGATCAAGAAGAGGAAGTTCTGATAGCCAAATCACAATCACTTCAATCCCAAGATTTAGCTATCAATTCCGAACCACCAATACCCCAAAATCCTCCAAGAGAAGAAGGAATTCCACCTATAAAAATCCCTGTTGAAATTAAGGATGACCTCTTTGGTGCTGATTTTGGGAGAACATTAAATTCTCATCTTCATAGGAGACCTTCGAGTGAATATAATTCAAATCCTCTCAAGAAGGGATCTCTTAGAAAGCGTCCTTATTCCCATGTAGGACATTGGGAAGAATTCAAGGATGACATGACTAGTAATGCCATAGAAGGAGAGCCAAGCCATTTAGAAGTCACTCCTATCCTCTCCCCTTCTATACCCACATTAGATGTCTTATTTGAACCCATCTCTCAACATATCCTTGACCCCAATGATCCCTCTTATGCTCTTTCACCTAAGTCTCATGATGACCTTAGAAATCCACTAAGACAACCAAAGTATAGGAGTCATGAAGACCACAAGGATGACCAAGAAGAACAACGATAATGGCTAGAATGTATGAAGAGCTCATATGTCGTTGCTAAAGAATGGATGGAAAAGGACAAAGCCTTATGGGTAGAATCCAAACTTGGCCTAGATTCAAACAGTAAGCTTAAATCAATCTCTTTAATAAACACGACTCATCCAAGTTTGGAGGAAGCCTTAGACAAGATCAACCCAAGAGTCACCAATCCAAGGGAAATCTTAGACAATAAAATGACCAATGAATGTCATAGGCATGGAATGATGGAGACAATGTTGTTACCTATAGACATTCATAAAGAATCAATCCTAGAGCTTGAAAAGGAAGATTACATCAGCGATCATGGAAGCTACTTCATTAACACCTTATCAAATCCATGCTTGCATGAGAAATCTCCTGAATCAATTGGTCTCTCTAACATTGCCACACACGAGATCTTCCACCCCCTCATGCTTCATGTTCATAAAGACTTTGAAAGGATGGTTGTAGATGCATATGTTTATCATAAATATTACAAATCTCATTGGCATAAATATTGAGATAGTCACCCAAAGGTTGGTATTGGAGGGGAAACCACCTCACCAACCTAAAGCGCAATTCGAAGGTTTCCCAAGGACGAGCTTCTGTCCTAAAACAAGCACTTTCGGGGACACAGCATGAGCTTTCACCTTTTGTTATAATGCCCTTGTGAAGTGAGCATAGAAATATAGTTGTGAAAATATTCCTTCTGGTATTTTTGTCACTAACCATTCTAGGTTTGAAGCAAAAAGGAAGAACGATGACGATTCAAGGTATGTCCAACCAATCATCATGCAACATTGAATCACAACCATCCAAACTTGACTTTGCCTTGCAAAATTCAAGTGTGGGGGATAAACTTCTCTGAAAAATCTTATGCCATGTTGCTAATTTTGGTTGTCTCTACTTTCAAGCTATGCTCAATTTGATAAACAACAATCATGCTCTTTCATCTCTATTTGAATAAATCTCTATAATGTTTTCATGCCACCTTTGTTTATTATAGTATATTCATACATCTCATAAATGAAGCATGGTGCTTAGTTTAGGAGTGTGATCTTACTTTCAAAGGCTTTTTAAATTAAGCATGGTGCTTAGGTTAAAATTCTTTCCTAGATTAAATTAGACAAGGTGTCTAGTTTGATTTTTGAACCAAGAATATGCTATAGTAGATACTGATCATTTTGTTGGACTAACCCTATGCAGGAAACTCTTAATTCAATATTAGAAATGAAGCAAGGCACATGATGAACCTCAATAACTTGCACAAGAAGACACAGCTCATTCATCATAGATGTAAGAACTACACCTCATTCAACATGGATGAAAGAACTGTAAGTATCAAAGTTCATTCACTTTGTCTTTTGCTGTAAGTTACCTTTGCGTTGAGCCTTGCTTGTATAAAATATGATCTCTATACTAAAGTAATTCCAAAACTATCTTTTCATTTGCATAGAAAGAAATTACAAAATTTTGGACAAACAACCCATGTTTCAAAAATGTATATTCCTTCAGGTATGTGTTGTCCACTAATCCTTTGTAGGCATAAAACAATGAGTGAGGCGGAAGGTCTAACAAGATGTCAAAAGATCAAAGAGCAGAAAGATGGTATGACAAAAGGATGAGAAAGAAAGGTTGTAATTTAAGAGACAAGAAGCTCATGAACAACTCATACTTCGAAACTAGCCAAACAAGAAAAACTTCAAGCAAAATGGGAAGGACAATCACGAGTCATCTACCCTTCATCATATGGTGGCATCACGCTCCAATGACAAAGGTAACATTCTAAGGTAAATGGTCATTATTTAAAAAAGTTTTTTCCTAATTTTGGTATGCACATAAATAAGAAACAAACATGTCTGAGTTACAAACTTGCTTAATCCAACTTGATTAACTCAACATGTTTAATTGTTTAAGCTTGTACTAGCACCATTTTTTTGATCTCATAGTCTTAACCAAATGAGCTAAAACATTGCACATCTTATCTCTGGAAGATGATAGTCATAATCATGTAAAGATTGATACATTATGCACAGATAGACAATCCTTCCATTGGTTAAGAAATTCAACCCTTTTAGACAAATATACTTAAATGCTACATTCATGCACAATCTTCTGATCCTTTCACCCATGATATAAATGAACACAGCACATAACATCAGCTTCATCTTGTTCAATGTGCCTAAGGTTAGAGAAGAATAAGGAAAGTTTTGGTTCTGTTGGTGTTTCCCACCAACATAGCCTATGCACTTGATTTCTACCTTGTCTTATGAGCAGGACACACTTCAAGCAAAGTGTGGGGGAAGACAGTCGACTCCCCAATTTCTACAAGTAAAGGTTCTAAACCTGCTAAACCAAAATCAAAACTCAAAACTAAGATGGGTTTGGCGGAGGGAGGTGACATCACCATTAAAGGCGTCATCAGAAGAATCCTCATCTTCAGAACGAACCGAGATACTTGATCAATGAACTTCATAAGGAGAAGTCTAGTTCGAAGTACTTAAAACACAAAACCCTTACCAAAAGAGCTAGCTTGGGGGAGAAGCACTCCCGTGTATCTAGGTAAGTATGCTTTCCCTTTATTCTAGTTTTAGTGTCTTTTAAATAGTTAAGAAAATGGTGAATTGAAAGCAAAATAAAAAGGTGTGTCTAGTTTGCTTTAATTTATTTTTAAGAGTTGAATAAAATAAAGAGGACTCTGAATAATCTCTTAAATAGAAATGATGAATAGTTGCTCTATTGTAATTCCTTTCAAGTACCTCGTTTTCAGCCTCGAATTCTCCTGAGTTTTGGATACGACTTATTTGATATAAAGATTTACTCTGAACTTGAAACTCGTGGGTAGCGAATGCTTGATCTAAGTCTAGGTAATTGACATATATGATATGAGAAGGTCTGAGCTACTGTTTATCTTATTCCAAGTGACACTAAAGTTCTGGAGATTTAACTTTTAAAAAACACAAAAATGCTACATGATGAGGTCCTGTATGACAAAGCTTGAATTCCCACCAGAGCCATACATGTTATTTAGGCTAGGAAAACCTCCACATATATGTTGCTTGCTTTTGCATTGAGTTTTGTCAAGTTTTGTTGACCCTTATGAGAGATTTGTCATGCTCTTAAAATCAAGATCACATACACACCACCCAGATATGCACTACTCCTACACTGGGGGTAGACGCAAAAACATGCCTTCCATCTAGATCCACCCAAAAATGTTTTACTCCTACACTGAGAGTGAATATAAAAAAACATGCTTGATAGGTTTTTCATCCACCAAATAAATGCTCCAAATTCTTGTTGCTATCTCTCAAAGTTTTGTTGCAAAAAAGAGACATGGGGCTATGCAAAAGTTATTCATAAAAAAGAATAAAAAAAAGAAGAAGAGATGAAAAAATGGACAAGTATCCGAGATATTTAAAACAATGGGTACTTAGATGCCCGGCTGAAAAAAAGAGAAGAGAAAGAGAGATGAATAAGATAACCCCTACTCTCTAGCAAATGTTTGCAAGTTTCAAAGGAGAGATATGTTTTCAAGGAGCATAGTAGAATTAGGTTAGCCACTATTGATGGTAGTTAACAACTATTATAAACCGTCAATATAACATGTATAAGGGCATAAATATAATCACCAACGAAGCTTTAGGGGTTTAAACTAACAAATTCCATGAGTTTTGGTAAATCTGTATTTTCTGCAGGGTTTATCTAGAAAACCATAAAGATGGACCTACATGTCAGATTTAATTGCACTTATCCGCAGCGAAACGGACACCAGAAGGTTCCAGAAGACTCAGGAGGACTCCACATCGAAGCGGAGGGCGAGACGCCTCCAGGTGGGGCCGGCCCCACCTGTAAGCCGCCCAGACCCTAGGGCCCACCTATCAACCCCTCGTTGTTATGTTGGTTCTCCACCACCTCCTAGGTTGCATCTACGCCATCCTTTAAGTCATTTTGATCTAAGGGCTTACGTTAGATGCTCTGACCTATATATATCAACCCCTGCCCCCCTGAAGAGGCATAAGATAAGTCATTTGAGAAGATAGAAACCCTAATCATCCTCAGAGCTCTACCATATTCTAGGACATAGCTAGTTAGGCTAGGTCTAGAGGGAGGCAAGCAGGCTTCGTTTGGATTCTCGATCTTGTCAAGAGCGTGGTTTGGTATAATCTTTGTACCCGTCTCTCTTTTGTATCTCCATTACTTTTATATGCTAGTTACAATTGTTATGATAATATCAGTATTCATCTTATTCATGTTCTTTGTTATAATGTTCATGGTCTACTTTGATTATATGCTTAGTATAGTTGAATTATCATTATGTTCATGCATAAGTTCGTATAGCGCTCACTCTAAGGATCCATGGGTGGGTGGTCAACATTGTGTAAGCGTGGTGCTTATACGTTGTTTACCTGCGGATACACCCTATATTCTAGGTCATGTGGTAGATCGTGGATGTGACACTCCCATTGAGTCCTTTGTTGTCCACTCCCCGAATCTAGGTGCACTTAGGGTTCGGTTATGAAGGAAGAGCAAGCTCTTTTCCTAATCTTCCTTAGTAATATCCCTTATGTGTAGATATGACAATGATCTTAGCAATGATTACTAGGTATAATTGCACTAATCAATGTGTGCTTTAACTTGTAATGAAGAATGACTTAGGAATTATTTCTCTAATATTCTACCTAACCATGCTGATGTCATAGAAAGGAGTACACTGTGTGATTTGTTATTATCATTGATCAATACTTATCATATATATCTTATCATATGACTTACCCCTGTTATGAGTAGAATATTGGTTATGGGTTACTTCTCCTTCAATAGTATAAGTTATCAATACATGTCCATGCTATACATTCCCTATGGTAAAAATATAAATAACGATACCTGGAATACTCTCGGATAAAATGCTACAATAGTATATTATCTATGCGCTTGCAGATCCTTTTCATTCATATATTTATTTATTCTTCCTAGCCACATAATTAATAAAGAACTGCTTAGTATTATTCTAGTAGTAATGTTGTGTAGTACCAGCAAGTATCTCTAATATCATCACTAGGGATGACAACCTAGTAAAATTAGGAGATATAGATTTATAATAGGTGGCTATTTAAAAACAAGTGACACGTTAATAAATACCAACAAGCATTTCTGGCGTTGATGCTAGGGACTAGATTTAAAACTCTATTCTTAGTAGTGATGCTAAGAAATGTCAACAACCACCATATATATCCACCATATATCCACACACATGCACATATTGATTTGATTGTATGACTCAACTCTCTTTGGATCCATTGTTTGACTTTACAATATATGTATTGCAAGTATGCTCTAGCTTTCTCCCTACCTATGAACTCCACATAAGCTTTTATTGTAGGAAGAGAAAAAAAGGCATATCATCTTTACTGCCTTTGGTGAGGATATACAAATACCACATATATTGAGAGACTTGAGAGTGTCATACAATGGAATCTCTGAGTTTCATTTTGAAAACTTATAAAAACTCCGAAACAATGGTGGAACAAAGAACTTGAGACATAGTGCTTGACTTGATCGTTCTATCTTTCAATTGCTAAAGACTCAAGTGAAGGTTAAGAAGCCCCATGGTTGAAGGTAATATGGGTAAGTTTGAAAGTCAGATCAGTTTATTCTAATCCGGAGGAGAATTTTTGATTGAACGCATGTGTACTTTTGAGGCATGAAAACATTGTAGAAACTCCTAATCCATTGCCGAGTTTAGCTTTGCCCAGGGACTAGCAAAGGTTAAGCTTGGGAAAACTTGTTGATGGTTACTAACATCAATTATAATCCGTCAACATAACCTGTATATATACTTAATTCCATCACCAAACATAGGTATAGCGGTTTAAACTAATAAATTACATGAGTTTTGGTGAATCTGTGTTTTTAGCAGGGTTTATTCAGAAAACCGTCAAGGGGGACCTATTCATCAAAGGAAATTACGGAATTCCACCGCATAAATAGCGTGGGAAGATTCTAGAAGACTCCCGAAGGCTCTCCACTGAAGCAGACCCCGAGGGGCTGCCATGTGGGGCCGCCCGGCCCTACCTGTAGGCCGCCCGGTCCCTAGGCCCATCTCCTACCTGTAGGCCGCCCGGTCCCTAGGCCCATCTATCAGCCTCCGCATCACAATGTCGGTTCTCCACCGCCTCCTAGGTTGTATCTACTCCGTCATATAAGTTAATTTGATCCAAGGGCTCACATTGGATGTTTCTACCTATATATACAAGCCCCTGCCACCCTCCCTGAGGTCATCCTGAAACCCTAATTCATATCATGAGGATCAGAGCCAGCTATCAAGAGAAGATTAGTCCTCCTTAGGATCTAGTCTTGTAAATAATAGTGAGATAGAGAGTGAGGGAAGAGTTTGGAGGAGGTGCTGGCCTATCGGTGCTCTCTCTACGGCTTGTACCTTGGCGGATCCAAGTTCTACTTGAGCTTGCCTTTGAGATTTCTCTAGTAATCAACTTCTGATTCAAGTAAGTAATTGTTTATATTGTTCATCAGGATCACGACTCTCTTTTGAGTGCTTTAATCTATAGACGCTCTAGGTTAAAGTATTAATCATAAATGTAAGCGTGGTGCTTAGACTTAGGTTAATTGTGGATGCACCCTGCATTCTGGATGGTGGTAGATCGCGTGTGTGACATCAGTTCTATATAGCCTGTACTATATAGCTTCGTTGATCCTTTGTAGTCCACCTCCCGTCTATAGGCGCAAGTAGGACACGGTTACAAAGGAAAGCATCTTCTACTGGTGTCTTTCCCTAGTAATGTCCTAGTTGAATAGTAGAAGACATAACTTACCCAAGTCAGAACTAGAGAACCTTAGTTTTCCTCTCTACGCTCATATTTATCTCAACCTTGTTGCTAGCCCTAGTTAAGTTAGATCGTAGTTAGTCTCACACGTTTCCCTGTGGATACGATACTTTGAATACTTCCGGGTGAAAGCTACAGCGGTATTCGTGTGCTTGTGGATTTATCTGTGTGCGTTAAATATACCAACAATATCCCAAATCGTGCTAGGGAGATTGCTCTTCATGGTGTTCGCCATGGTGCTATTGTTGCTTTGGCCGTGGCGCAAGTTCGCTCTGAATTCGAGCTTTGACTTCTTCCCCATGGTTTTCTAGCGACCGATCGTCCTGAAGATCATGAGAGTTTGAATGAGGACTTCTCCAACGCCGCTAACACCATAGCTTTCTCTTCTTCGGCCAGAGACATTGTGAACAAAGTGTTTCTCGGCCCTTAGATTCTAACGGGAAACTAATGAATAAACCCCTTATGTTCGAAGCGATCTTCTCTTTCTGTTTCCTTGTGTATGGTGGATTCTATTTTTATTATTTTTTTGCTCTAAAGGCGATGTGTGCCGCATTAGCTATCTCTCCTTAGGCTGAATCGTGGTTGCCCTATTTTGTTCTGAAGGCGATATCCTCCCTTATCGGCTATAAAAGTTCGATGAAAATTCAATCGGCCAATTTAGACATCAACCCAAACGCTAGGATAATATTTCTTAAAATGTTTTCCATTGAGTGCTTTGTTGAATTCTTCACCTTCTAGCATTTCATAGAAGTAGGCATTGCCGGGTACGCATCGAGTAATACGATAAGGCTCCTCCCAATTAAGTGACCATTTGCCATATGCACTGTCTTTGGTTCCAATTGGCAAGATCAGCTTCCAAACTAACTCACCTTTGTGGAACTGCTTGGCCTTAACTTTCTTGTCATAATATTTGGCAATCCATAGCTTATGAGCCTCGATGTTTTCCAAAGCACGAAGCCAATAACAATTCAAATCCTCAAGATCATCCATCATCAAAATCTTGTAATCGTTGGCTGCTAGGCTCTCTTGAAACTCAATACGTCATGATCCAGTCCTGATTTCCCAAGGAAGAACGGCTATATACCCATAAACTAGCTCATAAGGAGAGCACTTAGTCGACCGATGGCATGCCATCCGATAGGCCCATAGTGATTAATTCAACATCAAATGTCATTTTCTTGGCCGATTGATTATCTTCTTCTTGATCAACTTGATCAGCGTCTGATTGGACGCCTCTGCATGTCCATTGGCCTGGGCGTAGTAAGGAGAAGAGTTCAATAATTTGAATCCCGCATTAGTAGCAAAATTCTCAAACTCCTCAGATATGAACATTACTCCTTGATCGGTAGTGATAGTCCGACGAATCCCGAACCAATAAATTATATGCTTTTGGACAAAGTCAATCATGTTTTGGGATATCATTGTCTTCAGTGGGATCACTTCAGCCCACTTGGTGAAATAATCTGTTGCCACTGCTACCACTACAGGAAGACGGATTATTAGTGATAAAATGATGTGGCGAAATTTATCTTTGCCACTAATGCTCATACTATTTGTGGCAAACCTAGTTTTCATCACTATTATGTTGGTTATTAGTGACAAAGTATTAATTCGCCATAGAAAACATCTTTAGTGGCAAATCAAGTAGCGAAACATTATTTTGCCACTGTTTAACATGATATCTGTGGCAAAAGAATATTTACCCCACTGATACGACATTTATTAGTGGCAAAATAAATTATCGCCGCAAGACATACAATTAGTGGCAAAATTTAAATTTGCCACTACTTGCCATACTATATGTGAAAAAAACTAGCTTTCATCACTCTTATGTTGGTTATTAGTGACAAAATATTAATTTGCCACAGAAAGCATCTTGAGTGGCAAATCGAGTGGTGAAACATTTTTTTGCCACTATTTAACAAGATATTTGTTGCAAAAAATATTTACCTCACTAATATGACATTTATTAATGGAAAAAATATTACCACAGGACACACAATTAGTGAGAAAAATATTATGATAAATCATAGTTACGACTTGCTAGCTTAATTAAAATAGGGCCCATGCATCAGCACCTTATTAATACATGTATCTAATCTAATTCATTAAACACACGTAACATACAGAAGCTATTTAAGATGGTTCCACGTGTTAGTCTATCTTTTTCTTCTTCGATTCTTATAAACACAAAATACACGGGCAACACGTTGTCAGACACGTGAGTTCCTTCCTCTTCACCTGAATGCACTAGAACGCCTACACCACTCCAGATCCATCACCAGCATGCTGCACCTTTGCTCCGCTAGACTGCCACAGCAAGGCCCCCATTCCGGCCTCCTGTGCACCAGATTGGATTTACTTGATTTAGTAGTGACATCTTCTTCATCAGTAAAAATGATAGATAACCGTCATCCGTAAAACCACATTGGCCATGTACGTCTAATTTATATAAATTGTGGTGAATCTTATCATGTAAAAGAGTGCAAATGAAAGCAAAGCTAAAAGCAGGACTATTTTTGTTGCTTTTTGCTACAAAAGAAGTTAGAAATATAGGTTGTTTCTATATAACTACAGGTTTTTCATTAGTTTGCAGAATATGGAGTAATAAGACAGTTAATGAATGAAGCAAATGAAAAATAAAAGTACAGAGCAATGAAGCAACAACAGGTCGCACGGCTAAATTAACCAATTGGTAACCATTAATTGAACAAACAGAAAATAGTACCTGCTTACTTCTGCTCGAATCTGACCAAAAAGACAGCGAATATATGCACTAGCAAGGCCGTTTTCCTTCGCTGCTCGGCCGCAGCACGCCTGCTGCCTGTGCTCGCCTCACTGGGTTAGACCTCCGCTGTCACCACCGATGCGCAGCCTCGCAGCCTCGTTGATCACGGCGTTGATGGTTCGTGTCGGATAGGGCAGCGTCTGTTTGTCCATTCGCGGCGGCGGCATCACCGCGAGTACGGGATGGATAGATAGGCAGACCACATTGGACTATATGGGCTACAGGGACACGAATACATGCTTGGCCCACAGGCCCAAATAACGATTCTTAAGGACAAGATGAATACATGAGTGAGTTACTTATTCGTAAAAAACAATCAGCTAAAGCAAAACTAATATGGTTTGAATGTTGGTATTTGGTTTGATCTTTATGAATAGACAATTATGGTATTCTATATTATTTTTTATAAATATTTAATATATAATTTAAATAATTACTTATTTATGATTTTATATATTGATCAAGTACATTCCTAATATGGTTCAAATTAGAACCATCCATTTGTATTCGTATTCAAGAACATTTGAATTCGTATGGTCCATGCTAAGGGGGGGCCGGCAAATGCTTACAAGCATACACGCACACTCGTCCAAATGAGTTGCTGTACTAGAATAAATTTAGGAAAATAGGATCAAGTACATCGATGACTAACATGGGGTGCCAGGTTCCACCACAAGAACCTAAACAGATGAGCTACACTCAGTTCACATGTATTGAATATCTTTGGCTGACCCCTCTATGTATAAGTCCTGTCTCCGGCCCATGATAATGGGTGTGTTTAGATCCTTGGCCGTATCTTGCATCGCCTTACTTGGCAAGGAATTGCAAGAGAGCCAGACGTTTGGTTGAGCGGCGAGTTGCTGTGCTGGCAAGCAAAATCTTTGAAAAGAGCTCGAGAGCGCATTCGGCTTGCTCGGCTAGGTGAGTTTCTTGGATTTCGTGTAGGTGAGGCGAGTCAAGTTTCCTTGAGAAACCAAATGCACCCATATGTTTACGGTTTTTGGCTCTGTTATAATGCTACGAGGAACTCATAGACCCTTTAGTACACTCTAGCCAACTTTTGCAGTCCAGGTCCATGGAGGTCTTCGCCTTCCATGAATATATTTTGATTTGTTGTATTGGATATTAATGTTAAATTAGTTCTATATCATTGAAAGAACATTGTTTTTAGAATATACCGTTGGAAGATTTCAAGTGACACATCTTATTTGAAGAGGCTAGAAGCCGAATTTTATTCATTACCTAAAATGATTAGCTTTTTTTCAATAAACACATATATGAAAATAACATTGGCCATTAAATATTATAAATTCTACCGGTAGAAATATTATGGCCTTGTTTTTTTTGCACCGAGCGCACCTTTTCCCTCCTTGTAATTGGTAAAAATTGTTCCCTCCAAATATCCATTCACCAATGACGCTACTTTCCCTCCAATTACTCAGTGAATTTTTTTTCACTCCTGCCATATTGCATTGGACGTCAACATATATATACAGCAACAAGGAGTCCTTTTCATCTACGAAGAAATAAGCCAAGCCATTCCGTGAGAGGAGAAATAGGAAACCGTAAAGTCCGCAAGGTGAGTTCTAGTATTTTCTTTTTTTTCCCCATCTAACCTTTCGCCATCTAGCAACAAATAGTAGCCTCCCATGATTACTCCTTGGTCAAAGGAGCCGCAAAGGCCGTGCTTCACCATCCTCACGGCACGCTTCTGCGGCGCATCTCCGTGCTGCTGAGAGTCACCTGCCCCAAATTTCCGATCCATGCCGCTGCAAACTATCATCATGGCCCTGATCCACACCGCCGCTGTCGCCGTCGCCGTCGCCCCCATCTCCGCGCTGCTTTCCTCACACCTCTGCCCATCCGCGAAGATGTGATGCCTACTACTATGCACCGACACCCCGGCCTTTGATCCATCAAGATGCATTGCATCCATGCCTGTCCTCGACACCAGCCCTTGCATACTACTGCGCTAGGGCATCCATGCCTTCTGCTCACTCCGGCATTCATGTTTATGAAATTATTATTTTTTAGATTATTTCTTTTGGCAAAATCTTCATTGATTCCACAGGGGACATGGCTCCACGGGTGACTCGCCGAACTGTTGCTGAAATTGATAGAGAATTTGATGAGTTGACCTATGCTTTATCTGATCCAAGGGAGCAGTTGATCACCTCTGGTATAGGATTCATACACTTAGTTCCACTAAATAATTTCTGTGCATAAAAAAATTTGATGTATTGTAGCATGTCACATAGTCCAATGTTTCAATTATGCTTAGGAAACTTACATGATCTTATACCAAGGTAATAAGGTGTATCTTCTAGTTATGATGAACTCAATATCTTAATATTGATACTGATTCCATTAGTCTCCACCAATTGCACTGTAAGCTAACCAAAGCCTGTTAGTTCTCATACAATTGAATGCACCATGACTTGTTCATACGTATGAACTGGAGCAACTATGAACACTTGTGGCTTGTATTCTTGTTGGTATAAAAATCCTGCTTTTATAAAATGTTTACTCCTACAGGGGAAAGAACAAGCAGGTTACGTCCACGTGCCTCTCGAGCTGACAATACAAGTGATCATTTGGATTTAGATGAGGCCATGGATGAAAATATTCAAATAAATGCTGCAGCACACAACACTGAAGGTGCTTAGCTAATATGAAAATCTTTCTGTACACTATTGTTCATTTCACTAAATTGCCTAGGCTCACTTTCAGTAGGATCTGTTATTTTAGAAAACCACCAAAGTAACTAGAAACTGTTATACTATGTGAATTTGTTTATGTACAGTACAGAGTAGAAATATGAAATATTACATCTAATTATTGTTGTTTCCCCCCTATATTAACTAGACCCTGCTAAGAAGAGTGGTAGAAAAGTTACAACCAACGATCAACTTCGCAAGAGAAGAGCAAAAGGAAACAATATTGATATAAAGTTCCCTAATGAATTTGCAAAAGTGTGTGGAGAACATGCTAGTTTATTTAAATGTGAGATAACAGTTCTTGTAAGAACTGTACCACTCCAAGTGAATTTTCATATGAAATAAATATATTTGGCATGCATAGGTTATCATTGCATTCAATGGCTGCTTATTACATCATATCATTGTTGTACAACAAAAGTTTCCTGAGCTTTCAGAAGAAGATAAAGATTGTGCGATGAGACAAGTAGAGAGTCAATACAATAATCGACGTTATCGTCTACTTCAAGCTTACCATAACAAGAAGCCAAGGCCACAACATGTCTCACCAGAAGGTTGGCAATGGTTGATAAGGAATTTGTGGACAGATGATGATTTTCAGGTATATACTACTCGTCCTAAATTACAGTGCTACATTATTGTAAATGACACATTTATGCAATTTATAAACTAGAAAAGGAGGAACCAAAACTCTATCAATAGAGGAAAGCAAGAGATGGGGTCCAAAGTAGGAACTAGATCAATTGCTCAAATCGCTTATGATCTGGTGAGAAAAAAAGTTACCAGGCAGATTTTTTATTTGCTACAAATTGTTCTGAATTAGTGAATACATGCTTTTTATTCCAACGTAACGAGACCCAAAAACTAGTGAATGGCCTACAGCTATACAAGTTTGGAGGGCTACATATCAAAAGGCTGATGGGACATGGTCCATTCCAACGGGTGAAGAAATAATGGTATGAACATGTCAATTTGTATCCTACCTTTTGAACTAGGATTAGGTGCAAGTGATGTGTTTTGTATGAAAAATATGCTAATAGAATTCTGTATGACTCTTTCATGGTTATTATCTCTGCAACATAGTTTCTGATGTATTGTTCATTTAATGAGTTGAAAAGTCTAAGCACTATGATGTGTTTGCAATATCTCTAATCATGAACAATATTGTTTTAATGAGTTGTTTGTAAATTTCACATATTATTTAATTTGTCTGCATTTTTCATTTATTAGATAACATGTCTACAGATTTTGTTTTCTACACCAGCAACTCTGAGAACATTTGCATTACACTATCCTGTAGCTAATTAATTTGTGCTCATACTTATGATTCATTACATGAACGTTTTTGGCTGCTGCTTAGTATATGGGTTCTTAATTGGTTTGTTGTTTCATGCTTTGCAGACCAAGCTACAGGAAGCTGCTAGGATACATCAAGAAAAAATTTCTTCGACGCCGGTGTCCATAGTGGAGCACTTCGCACTAGTTCTTGGTCGAAAGCCAAACCATTCATGTGGTGTTGGCATTCGTTCTATAAACCAAGTGGCTGAGGAAAGGATCAAACTGTAGGCGCAAATTGAGGCTTCTGAACAGCATGAAGCTGCATCTCAAGCACGTGCAGATGTTGTTGAGCAACGTGCTGAGGCTGCTGAGCAACAGGCACAAGCTTTGGAAGGCCAAGTTTCCACGGTGGTCGAAACAAATGCACACCTGCAAGAAGAGCAGCAATCCCAACGTGATGAGCTTACTTCTTTGCGTCAAGCACATAGTGGAGAAGTTGCTCGTCTAGTGAGAGAACAACTTGATAATCAAATGGCTGAATTAATCGCACGCATACATTCTGGTGCCTCGTAGCCTCCAACATCTTAGAGTTTAAACCCTTTAGTCGAATAATTATTGTGAGACATTAAAGTAGTGTCAAGATAGTTATTTTGAGGGTTGTGAGTGTTCTCAAATTTGTGTACTGCTTGATTGCCAAATTTAAATTACTGAAATAAATATTATTCATGCAGATTTGAGAGGATCATATTGCTATAGTGTACATCTGTTTGAGTTCTTTTTGTCACTATAACAAGGATAATAATGATGACTCGGTGGCCACAACAACTAATATGTTTCACACAATTGAAACTTACCTTGTGACAAAACTTGTCTAAACTAATATTTTCCTACAAATGCTATGCTTTTTTGTGATGAAACTATTGATACAATTTGTCTTGTCAATTCTCACAAAAAGATAATTTTGTGTGACAAAGGTTTGCCACTGTAACTTACATGTGAGGATGAGTTTGCATCACAAATGAAAAGTATTTGTGTTAACATGTTACCACATATTGTGGCAAACCATTAGACACAATTATAGTTAAATAGTGAGAACAAGCATTGACACGATAAACTCATGTAATGGCAAAACTTCTGTCACTAATATGTAGTCTCTAGTGACCATTAATTTTGCCACTTTTACAATGGTAATTGTGACAATTATATTGCCATAAATTCTGTATAGTTGTGTCAACTATTATTACCACTACAAACATTATAAGTGGCATGATTTTTTGCCACTAATGCGTATGTTTTTGTGACAACAAATGGTCCACAAATGGCCACGTTACTAGTGGAAGCACAATTTGTCACTAATGAGTATGACTATTTGTGGGGAACAAAAAATCATCACTAGAGTATCTGTGAGGCGAGTATTTGTGGTGACTAGTGGCGATTAAAAAAATCACCACCAAGGCTGATTTATGGCGAAGAAAAGAGGCTTTGTGATAAAAAAAAATTCGCCACAAAAACCCTTTGCCCTTGTGGTGTACGAACTTACGACCTTTGCTAGATGATGGATGAATTTGGCCGATTATGTCGATCCCCCAACCTCTAGACGGCTATGGCTTAATTATAGGATTCATAATTGATGTTGGCGACCTCTGAACATTACTGAATTGTTGGTTGTCCTGGCATCCTCTGTAATATTCAAAGCAATCTTCCAACATTATCAGCCAAAAATAGCTTGACCTTCTGATAATCCATTTCATCTTGTGAGCCGATTGATGAGCTTCACAAACTCCTTCATGGACTTCACCCATGAGAACTTTGGCATCTTCTTGACTTAGGCATTTGAGCAATACACCATCAATCATTTTATAGTATAGTTCTTCATCCAGTAGTACATATTTGATCAATTTGTATCTGAGGTTCCTAGAGACCTTCTGTGATGGATTCTTAAGATAGTTCATTATTTCTTTCCTCCAATCGTCGGCAACAATCTCGTTGCTGAAGACCTCTTGAATTTGTCGATAACTAGAAGCGCTCTGAGCTAGCCGGTTAGCTTCTTGATTTTGAGCCCTTAGGATATGCTTGATCATGACCAGAGAGAGTTCGTCGATCAAACCTCGACACTTCTCGTAGTAACTCCTCAAGATATCATCTTTGCACTCATATAGGCCGATCAACTGATTAATTACCAACTGAGAATCTCCAAAGATCTCGACTACATCGGCCTTTACTTCTTGAACAAGTTGAAGTCCTTTGAGGATAGCTTCATATTTAGCTTGATTATTGATAGTCATTGGCTTGATAGTATATGCAAATTTGAAGTTCGATCCTTGGGGCGAAATAATGCCAATGCCAATTCCACCACCTTGTTTGCACGACGAGCCATCAAAGAATAAAGTCCAAGGCATTGGCTCCACATAACCAATACTGGGTCCATAATGATGAGTCACGAAGTCGACCATTATTTGTCCTTTAACTGCTTTGGCCGACTTGTATCTCAAGTCAAACTTAGACAGCGCCAGAATCCACTTTCCTACTCTCCCATTCAGAATCGGCATCGACAACATACGCTTGATTACATCAGCCTTAGATACCACAATACACTCGGCTGATAGTTAATAATGCCGTAATTTAGTACACGAGAAGTATAGGCATAAGCACAATTTTTCCACCAGGGAGTACCTTGTCTCTAGATCCAAAAGCCTTTTGCTTAGATACAAAATGACTTGTTTCTTCCCTTCAAGCTCTTGCATTAAGACCAATCCAATTATATGCCTATCAGCCGACACGTATAATTTAAAAGGCTTATCACGCTATGGAGGGACTAGCATAGGTGGAGACTTCATATACTCCTTAATTTCATCAAATGCCTTCTGCTATACATCGCCCAACTTAAATTCTTCATCGGCTTTCAGCTTCAATAAGGGAGAGAATGGCAACATCTTTTTTGATAAGTTCGAGGTAAATCTCCTAATAAAATTAATCTTGCCAATCAAAGATTGAAACTAAGTTTTGTTTGTCGGTGGGACTGCTTCATCAATGGCCTTCATGATCTTTTGCCCAACTTCAATCCCCTATCACGGACCATGAAACCTAGGAACTCTCCAGCTGATACTCCAAAAGCACACTTGCTTGGGTTCATCTTCAAGCTGTGCCTCCTTGTGCATTCCAAAGTTTCTCGTAGGTCAGTCAAATGTTCTTTGTAACTCTTGGATTTCACAACTACATCATCGATGTAAATCTCAACTATCCTGCTGATCAATTTATGAAAGATATAATTTATGGCTTGTTGATAAGTTGCACCGACATTTTTTAGGCTGAAAGTCATAACCACCGACTCATATAAACCAAGAGCTCAAGGGCACCTAAAAGCAGTTTTAGGAACATCCTCTTTAGCCATGAAAATTTGATTATAGCCCGTGTTGCCATCCATGAAACTGATAACTTTATGCCTTGATGTTGCATCTAATAAAAGATCAGCCATCGGCATTGGGTAACCGTCCATCGGCGTGGCTTTCTTCAGATCCCTATAGTTAGTGCAAATCCTTAGTTCACCGTTCTTCTTGAGCACGGGGACTATATTCAAAATCCAATCCGCATATCGACACTGCCGAATAAATTTAGCCTCGTATAACCTTGTAATTTCCTTCTTAATATCCTCAAGTAATTCAGGTTTAAATCTCCTCGGGTTCTATTTAAACGGTCGATATCCTTCTTTAATAGGTACCAATGTTCTACAATCGATCGACTAAGACCAGGCATCTCGTAATATTTCTAAGCAAAACAATTTTGACATTCTTTTAAAAGATTTACCAATTCTTTCTTGTATTCAGGATCCAATTTAGCACTTACATACGTCGGCCAAGGTCTATCACCAGGTTCGATATCGACTTCCTCTAGCAAATTGGCCGACGTAAATCTCTGACCTAACTTCCCTTCTGTATCATCGATCAGGGAATCCATTAAGAAACATCCTCAGAGCTGACTGCTTAGATCGACTGCTGATGTCTATCACCGATTTTGGTGATGCCTTCTTTCACAATTTCGTTACGGAGGTGTTTGTGTTCCCTTTATTCATACTCCAAAGGGGCATTTGATTTCGCAGGTAGAGCAAATAATACATTAATATCAGCCAATGGCTTACCCTTATCGGCTGTTTGTTTGACGCGCCATGTACAAGGTCTGCTATACTTCTGAGCTTCCAACTCTCTGCTCCTTAAGCGTTGAACTCTTCTTTTCTAGCTCCTTGTTAGACCTCCTAGACACCATTAGCCTTCCTACCAAACATACTCTTTCTCTTCATCATGACCGGCCCTACTCTGATCATATGCACACTTACCTAGCCGATCATGAACTATTTTATTTTTTATACGCCGATCCATGTCGTTAGATTGAAAACTCAAATGTCCATGGATGGACCGGCGGTTGGCTTGAGATTGCCTGAACTCTTGATATTGATTACTGTACTCTAGGCAGTTATGTCTTGTAGGCAATTTCATACCTTCGTTCCACAAGTGTCGGAAGAAAGGACAATTCCAATGTAACTCGGCTTGTTCTCTTTTATACCTTTCTTCCTCGCACCGATGCTCATATTCTTCTTGTTTAAGCCGACGCTGGTGGTCCTTCTCCTTCTGGCGTTGCCACTTGTTCAATAAAATTCTAGAAGTTACACGAGGTCGCATAGTACTAGCTCTAGACGTCTCACCTTGCTCATATCGGCTCTTTTGCTGATCGCGTTGTTTCTTAGCTTTTTCATACTCATTAGCCAATATTTGAACCCTGGGTTCAACCGACCCATCTTCTCTAGCTTTAGCTGACCTTAAGACCCACGTCTTTCCTTTACCCAACTAAAACTCTACCATATGCACCCCTAGGAAAGGATGTTTATCTATGTCCATTGTCGGTTTCTTAGCTGGCTCAAACTTGATCTTTCCTTGCTCGATGGCTTTCTAAATGTGAAAGCAGAAGATTCTGCACTCATTGGTACTATGGTTAGTAGCATTGTGGAACTTGTAGTATTTCTTCCCTTTAAGTTCTTTAGCCGAAGGGATCACATGGTTTGCAGGTAATCTCAACTGCTTTATTTCGAGCAGCAAGTCAAAGATCCTGTTGGCTTTCTTGACATCAAAGTCATAGGTGTTCTCTATTTCCTTCACCCATGGACAAGATATAGGAGTCTTGCCCCATGTCCATTCGACGATTGCAACTTCTGGATCATCCCCATCAGAGTCTGCATCATAGGGATCAGTCATAGCAGCAGTACCCTTCAAATACTTCTATTTGTGTAGGGCTCGATGCTAACTCTCAAAGTGTTGGGGTTACAACCGCGGGGTGTCTCAAGGCACCGATTAGTCAATAGGCTGTGCGGCCTACAACACGATGGCTAACAAAGGCCCGAATGACCGAGGCCCAGCGAAAGCCAAGTAGAGCGGGCCAGGCGCCAAGGCTAGGGTCATCCCCGCCCCCTTCCATCTGCCTTAACACACAACGCTCGCAAGACGCATGACCTCTCCTTGTCATGACCCCGAGAGGGATGGGGGGAGGTCGAGTGCAGCTAGGTGTGCCTGCTGTGACAAAGGGCAGGCATGTTCATTGACCCCTCAAGGACCAAGGGGACGGTAGTCACCTCAGCCCAGTCAGACACCATCCCTATGCCATGCCGCACTGACTAGACAACATCGCACCACGGTGGCAACATGTACGACACCCACCGTCTAAATACAGATCAACTAGACGTTTGTATGATCCCACCCACTATGGGATGGGGATCCATGACAAGGGGCTCGACAAAAAGGCCATCTAGACTGGTAGAGTGCCTCGACCCTGACGATCGGGGTCATGGCCCTTGGCCCCACAAAGCGACCAAGGGATCGACGACCTAGGGCACCTACCCACTTTGGGTATGATGCCCCTGGGAACCAGGAGACGATGATGAAGGCCATGATGGACACCGTGTTGCAAAGGATAGCTGATGAACCACCATTGAGGCCACAGTGCCGCCACAGCCAGCACGGTAGTGCCACGTCACACCCTACCGCACATTGGCCAGAAGACCATGACGATAGCTACGATCGGACATGCACTAGAAGACGGCGTAGCTTGCAAGCCAAGTTAGCTAGGGCCTCCCTCAGGCTCTCAACCCTTCAGTCGGGAGAACCTCCTCTTTGTACAAGCCTTGGCCCCAAACTCTATATAAGGGTAGCCCCTGGTACCTATCTTGGGGGACGATTCACATCCTCTACCATTCCATTCATTCACCATTGTAGTAGGGCTCCTAG
This sequence comes from Miscanthus lutarioriparius, assembly GCA_904845875.1. Lineage (NCBI taxonomy): Eukaryota > Viridiplantae > Streptophyta > Magnoliopsida > Poales > Poaceae > Miscanthus > Miscanthus lutarioriparius. The sequence continues at coordinate 70,929 of CAJGYO010000723.1, forward strand.
AGCTTCTCTTTGGGTAGCCCTTCACCTAGCCTAGGTCCTTCCATCCCTTCCACCATTCTTACACCCCCCTATTGTAACAACTTCAGAGCATTCAAGCGAGGAACACACACTTGATCATCTCTGAGATTGGACATAGGGCTCCGGCCTGAACCAGTATAAATCCTCATGTCTATTGGATGCTACCATCGTCTTCCTAGAGCAGCATGGCAATCGTATAAGTTTACTAGTCCGGTTTACAAAACACCGACAGTTGGTGCACCAGGTAGGGGACAGTGGCACACTCTCATTTGCTAAGAAGGAAGCAATGGCTTCTCACATTGTCGGTGAACTTTCTGTTGGAAATCCCATGGCAGCCACATCCACCGCAAAAAACAATGAGTTCATCATCATCAAAGGGTCAGCACCTGCGACCGCTCGTGGCTACGACCCAAACCTCTGCCATAGAGATCCAGAACATGTAGCCCGTAGTGGACACAATCTTGGAGTTGCCTCCAATGACAGCATCCTAGAGTTCACCTACCCAAAGGGGCCAGTACCCTCACTCACCGCCGGCCACGACCAGGCCTCCTGTTCGAGAAACCAAAGGTCCACGGCTCGCAACGAACTCGCCTATGGAATGGCCTCAATCGGCCACATCCTTTTGGGAAACCACGTGGTTAACCGCACCGAAGGGCCAACGCCCATGTCCGCCCTCAATTGTGACCGGGACCTCCATCCTATAGGTTTGGATCCTACGGTCCATGGCAGACACACTCTCGGAACTACCCTTGGGGGTTGCATCCTGGAGTGCACCCACGTGAGAGGCCCAATGCCCTCTCTCATTACTGGTCATGGCCGAGACCTCCACCTGAGAAACCAGACGGCCATGGCTCATGGTGATCTCACCCAAGGAATGACCCACGGTGGCCACATCCTTTTTGGGAATCATGAGATCGCCCAAACCAATGGGGCAACGCACGTCATTCGCTCATTCCCTATCTAGACCCACCGTGTTGCAGAACTGGACCCTATGACACAATCATGCCCCGGGCAGCATCACCGCTAATGAAACTCAACAAACCAGGATATGCACGAACGATGAAACTACCCGCCACCACATGGTGTCATCGTGAGTGATCCAGCGGGTAGCCGGTGCCACACCACATAGGGTCAAGCCTGGAACTAGGGTTTGATCCTGTGTAACGGGCAAGCTGCACGACATGCCATGGTGAACTATCAGCTATCGCTTGGAGGCGCGTGCATCTGAGGAAGCGACCCCCATGAGCACACCACGTGCCATGATGAGTGGATAGAACCACGTTGCACTCAAGGCCAGCTCTCACAGCGATAGATCATGATAGTTCTTCGTCAGAAGCAGTAGCTACATCCGAAGATGGAGATGTGGCGGCAGCGGTGACGTCAAGCCAGGAGAACCCGGGCACCAAAACGCATGAGCCCTCCTGGTCAAAAGCTACGGCTAGCCGGACATAAGAGGACCACGCTCAGGGGCTCGCAAGCCCCTTGAGGACATCAAGCTGGTGCGGACCGGCCCAAGGCCACCCAGGAGGCTAACCCACGCTAGCTATGACCGCTCAGGGCGATAAAGAAGTGACCCCATCAGCGTGCAGCCTGAAGACTATGACAACTCCACTGCAAGCAGGCATTCAGGGGCTCGCAGCGCCTCGAGCAGCAACTCCGCCATGAACAGATGCTCGAGGGCTCAACACGCCCTGAGTTACGACAACCAGATCTACAATGGCTTCTGACATATCGGTCAGTAACATTATCTCTGGCTCTAGCCGCTCTACCCAAACACGTCCACTTACATGTATAGGCACACCCTTAGTTCTATAACACCACGACCAACCCGTGGAGCAAACTACAGAACAGTGTGCCCACACACCTCGCCTTGAAATCGCTTAGGCTCCCGAGCAACCCGATTCGACCCACGCTAGTAGCCGGACACGAACCGCTCATGGAGGCCATATTCAAGAATGTGTATGTGTGCTCCATGATGTAGCACTGCTTGTCATCATCCCAGCGACCCCTTCCCGAGCACCTTGCAACCGCTCCCAGCGCCATGACGAGCCGGTGACCCATGTCTTGATCTCACGATTAGGCTACCTCGGTCGACCCAACAGACCAGCTCCTAGGCGAGGCCAGGCACCTACGTCCGGGCCTAAGAGGAAATGGGAAACCCCTTCATTTGGGTCCAGCAGAGCGAAGGGAAAGAGAACTAACATCGACCTCTTGCTTTCTTCTCGCATCGTGCCGGATCTACTGTCACCCCTCGCTGCTCTGCCACTTCAATGGACCGTGCATGTTTTTAGCCCCATGGGCTAGCCCCTAGGGTAAAAAACGCATCTCCAAGTGCAAGACCATGAGGGAGAAGCACATTCCATCTTGAACGAAAAGCGAGCGAAAGAATGACAACATGACAAGCGAATTCGTCGGTCGCGCATTATGCGCAAAGAGCCCAAACATCATCCATCGCCGAATGAGAGACCTACTTTGAGCCCCTCCATGCGTACCCACAATGGGACAAAATGGTGAGCTATTGCTCGACACCTCGACCGCGTCATTGGGCCACACAACGTTTAGCCTTGTGGACCAAACCCTGGGCTAGAACTCGCACCCAAAGGTCACAAGGCTAAGGGAGAAGATCCTGAGCAACAAACTCGATGAGGGCTGAACTGGCAAGAATGACTCACCTATGGAGCACTCACGCCTGCCCGAATGACTATGGCAGGTGCATCACCCAGGCGAATGAAACCACCAGGAACTCCTTAAAACTCCAGGAAACATAACCCGTGCGAATCGCTCAGGAGCACCAGGCACCTCAGCGCATACCCAAATGACATAGCACGACCACCTTGCCTAGGTCCATGGCAACCACCCCTCCGGAGGAAGGCCCAGCGGGGAACAGTAGGTATGCCACCTCCCTCAGTTGTGGCAGACGTGCGCCGCAGCGTACGAACTTGAACCACCATAGCCCGGCAATGACTCGACGATGAGCCTAACCGAGCGGAGCGACTTACAAGAACCAACAACATAAAGCCTAAAAATATACCCACATGAAAGCAAGAAGGAGAAGATGTCCATGCAACTCAGAGAGGGATGAAGCAAGGCATGACGCTACCAAGTCTAACCTATAGACACTTGGATCGCAAAAACATGGTCGCGCCGGCCTGGGGCCCACGGGTTGACCCCTGGGCAGGGGTACATGGCCGCAACGTTTGAGCGACCAGACCAAGAACGGTCATGGGTAGTCGACAGCACATAGAAGAATTGAATCCATGAGACATAAGCTAGAAGAAACATCTTTAATAAAGAATTCTTCAAGAACCCCGGGCACACCGTAGGGCTATCATCCATCACCATGAAGGATCTCCTCCACATCCACAGTGATGACAATGGCATCCGTAGTAGTAGAGAAGTCATTGACCTGGGCCATCCGCTCCTCCTACCAGGCGTGCTCCGAGAACCTAGGCGTCACTCGGTGAAGATTCACCCTAGTTCGTAGCTACATGGCGGCAAGGGCAACACCGGACCCCTGCCAGATCCCTGCAACCATCGTGCACTCATGGTTCTCCATAAGCAGAGCCTCCCATAGACAGGCCTCCCCTGCCTCATGGCAGGAAGCCGCTAGCTGCTCCTCCAGTGCTAGTAACAAAACAATAAGAGGGTCAACAACTATGGAAGCCAACAAGAAACCATGAGGTGGAAGAGCTACACTCGCCCACAATCTAGGCCTAGGCATCGACGACCACCACCTGTGTGGCAGTAGCCTCCCTCTTAGAGGCCTCGAGAGCTACCTCAATGGCGCCAAGGTAGCCCTCCAACCGGTTAACCTCACAGGCGGAGTCAAGGTAGGGCTCGTGGGACTCCTCCACCGCACGACAGACCTCACGAAACTCACGTCGATGGAACAAAGAAGACGACGATGACAAGGATGACAAGTTCAACCCCGCCTCCGACGGGGTCACACCGCAAGCAGCACCGGTGGCCTCTCTTGACACGGTGGAGAATGCGGCCCTAGAAGCAACATGATCAGCCCTAGTAAAATCCTGACCTCTAAACATCGACCTCGAACTCACCCCTGCTCTTGCAGAAAGACTCGAAGACATGGAGGCAGCTGCCACCCTTCGGTGACTCCTTCCAAGAGCACTTATCGCGGCCCATACCGACAACCCTAGAGGCCGGAATTATGGACATGCGAAGGGAAGATGAGCGATCAATAGGGCAGGCGACCCGAGACGAACACCTCACCAATCGTACCGCCCGATAGATTTATAGCCACCATAGGTTCATGAAGTACTCGTGAGTCCGATCGCATTTATTAACCGCTTTCCTGTAGCATAGGGGAGGCGGTTAGATGAAAGGCCAAGCGGTGGACACCAACACGGTAGCATATCCTGAGTAAGCCTCGTATCTTTCATTGTCTTTCGATTCACGCGCCCACATTTTATGGCGTACAACCATTTACAAGAGGGCACCGCCAAGATGCAACATGGCTAGGGGAGGTCGATAACCCCCTAGGTTCACATGCCGAGCGAACCTCCGCATCCACGACCCCATGTCATGCTTAGGAAACCTTCTCTTTGGCCGGCTCTTAGAAGGGCTCGAGGACACAAAAGGGATAGGAGAAGGGAGGAGATGGGCCCCTGCGGCTCTAATCGGTGGTGCAGAGCCACATGACCATCTCTTCCTGTGTTTGAGTCATCCACTTCAAAGTCTCCTAGGTTGACCCCCTTTGTGGGGGAGGCATCATGCCCTCTAGCCGCTGTAGAGACGGTTAGGGACCAACAGGATTAACGACCGACGATTTATTGGACGTCTCACGTGAGGCACAGCTGAACTCCACGTCGATTGGGGAGGATATTGGGTCCAACTCGAATTACCCATAGACCCCGATGAGGCACACCGCTCTGGCCATGTGGTTATGGTGAACATGCCCCTCCCCGCATGGGGCAAAACCAAACCTGGCTGTAACAAGGCATCGCGACCCCTTGAGGTTGGCAAGGACATTAGGGAAAGATGGAGACGGGTCCCCATGACCCCAAAAAGAGCCAGGGACAAATCCTAGCTGGCTCCACCCTACGTCCTAGGTCTCAGACCTAAGGTCAGCTCTAGAAACTCATAAACCACCAAGGGTCTATGACCCTTCTAGGAGAGGATGACGAAGCAGATGGACAGGGAAGCATGATATAGTCTTCCTTGAGAAGCGACATGTGGCGCAAAGCGTGATCATGGCTCAGTCACACGAAAAAAACTCGGAGGTCCAAGACCTACGAGCCAAATGGATGTTCACAAAAAGAAAAAAAACTCATGACCATGAAGGAAGAGGTCTAGAAAATGCTTTCTTGCATGAAACCAAAAACCACGACCTTGATCTCGCGACCTAGGGGCTCACCATGGGTGCAAAGGGAACATACAGAAAGGGTCATTCTTTTCACCCAACTCTAGGCAGTACAAGAGCGATCGAGTAGCTTGAGATGCACTTAACCATGACACCATTGCCAAGGCAGCATTGTCGAGCGACCCCGAAGGCGCCTGCTACAAGTATGGGAGGAAAAGAGGCAAGAAATCACCGCTCGCTCCTCCCCATAGCACCTCAGCCTTATAGGTGGGGGCGCACAGGAAAGAAAGAATGGGGTGGGAACAAGCCCTTAGGGCACCACCATCATGCTTTGAAAAGCATGAAGGGGACACCATGGCACAACAACGCCTTCCCCGAACTTAAGGTAGCTTTCCAAAGCCATCTACAACTATGGGGAGCAACTAGAAGTTGTCCTTGGTGGTCATGCTCTGGCAACCCGAGACCTACGGGTCCGGGTAAGCGCTCGAATCACGAGACCCCATGGTTAGCCTAAGCACCACCCTAGTCCTTCCCTATTTGCAAAATCCCTTCTAGCACCAGTTGTTGGAAGGGCAGCGCCAGCTCTGACCGCTGTAGGAGACCCCAAAAGGAACACCCGACAGGAGCCACACGGTCCTCCCCCTGAGCTTTTCTCTCCCATTTCCTTTCTCTCAGCAGGAAGGTGGGAGACGATTTGTAGACACAGCGATGTATGATTCAAATGGCTGGGGGACCAATACTTATAGGCCCACGGGGGACAGAGCAGCTCGAGACCCCCTTGCCGCATGGTGAACCCCGAAAGGTCACGGATAGTAACAGATGCTCGTGTAAGGATAGAAAGTCTAGACCTCCCTAAAGGCAGGACCGATGCAACATTGACGAGACCACATGACCCCACCTGGCTCACAGACCTTGATGAGTGGCACGCTAGCACGGCGAGGCTCAGCAATCACATACCACTTCGACAAAATGGAATGGGGCACAACGTCCACCTACCGCCTTGAACACACCAAGCCCACAAGGGGTCAAGCGACGAAGCTCGAAAAAGCCATGAACATGAGCCCACGCCCTAATGCACGTGCGTACCAGCGCTTTCACGATCACTTCATGATCGCAAAAATGCTCAGGGGCTACTATCGGGGTTATAACCCCGGGGTGTCTCAAGGCACCGATTAGTCAACAGGCCACGCGGCCCACAACACAATGGCTAACAAAGGCCCGAATGACTGAGTCCTAGTGAAAGATGAGCAGAGCGGGCCAGGCACCAAGGCCGGGGTCATCCCCAACCCCTTTCATCCACCTTAACACAGAGCGCTCACAAGACGCATGACCTCTCCCCATCACGACCCCCAGGAGGGATGGGGTGACGTCGAGTGCAGCTAGGCGCGCCTGCTTTGACAAAGGGCAAGCATGTCGCACTGACCCCACAAGGACCGAGGGGATGGCAGTTACCTCAGACCTGTCAGACACCATCCCTATTCCATGCTGCACCACGAGACAACACCGCACCACAATGGCAATGGGTATGACACCCACCGTCCAAATACAGACCGACTAGACACTTGTACGATCCCACCCACTACAGGATGGGGATCCATGACAAGGGGCTCGACAAAAAGGCCATCCAGATCGGTAGAGTGCCCCAACCCCAATGATTAGGGTCATGGCCCTCGGCCCCATAAAGCGACCAAGCGATCAACGACCCAAGGCAGCTACCCACTTTGGGTACGACATCCCTAGGAACCAGGAGATGATGACGAAGGCCACGATAGACACCATGTTGCATAGGACAGCTAATGAACCACCATCGAGGCCACAGTGCCGCCACGGCCAGCACGGTAGCGCCACGTCACACCCTACCGCAATATCGCTAGAAGACCATGATGATAACCACGACCGGACATGCACCAGAAGACGGTATAGCTTGCAAGCCAAGTTAGCTAGGACCTCCCTCAGGCTCTCGACCCTTCAGTCGGGAGAACCTCCTCTTTGTACAAGCCCTGGCCCCAAACTCTATATAAGGGCAGCCAGGGCATCCATCTTGGGGGACGATTCACATCCTCTACCATTTCATTCATTCACCATTATAGTAGGACTCCTAGAGCTTCTCTTCAGGCAGCCCTTCGCCTAGCCTAGGTCCTTCCATCCCTTCCACCATTCTTGCACCCCCTATTGTAAGAACTTCAGAGCATTCAAGCGAGGAACATGCACTCAATCATCTCTGAGGTTGGATATAGGGCTCTGGCCTAAACTAATATAAATCCTCGTGTCTATTGGATGCTACCATCGTCTTTCTAGAGCAGCGCGACAATCACATAAGTTTACTAGTCTATTTTACAAAACACAGACACAAAGGCAGATACTCTCTGAACTAAATGGGGCAAACTTTCAAATTCTTAGCCATCAAACTTCTCTCTGATAAATGGAGACATCCCTTGAAGGGCCAATTCAGCCAATTGGCCATTAGACAGATTCAACGAGTAGCAATGGCTCCTTACTTCTTTGAATCTTTGAATGAACTCAAATCCTGACTCATTGTTCCTCTGCGTCGTGCTTGTCAAGTCCATAATATTCTTCTCTCCTGTCCCACTATAGAAATACGCATGGAACTTGTTCTCTAGATTGGCTCATCTAGTGATTGATTTTGGTTCTAGCGATGAAAACCAACTGAAGGCCAGTCTAGATAGGGACAAGGGGAAGAATCTAACTTTATGTGCCTCCTCAACAGATGCTTCTCTGAGCTAAACAAGATAGCAACTGATATGTTCCATGGTTGTCATCTCATCTATCTTGGTGAATTTGGAGAAGTCTGGGACTCTGTAGTGTGGTGGGAGTTGCACAATATCATACTAGGCCGGTTATGGGCATTAGTAAGAGCCAACCTATCCTTTAGGCTTTAGACTAAACTGGCTTTGCATCATAGCAATTATCTGGTTGACAAACTCATTAGCATCCATGTTGGTAGCTTCCTATCTCGGCTGCCCTTGAGCTCGAGCCTGAGAACCTTGTACTTGAGCTTGTTGATCTTGAGTCGGAGGCTACTAGAGTTGTTGAGCATCATAACTGTAAGGATTCTAATACCTAGGATGTGGCATGGGCACGTACATGCTGGCATAAGAAACTAGGTGATATCCCTCTAGATAGTCGATCTGAGCATTGTGAGTTGCATATCCTTATAATCAACTATTGAAGTAATTAGGATCAATATTCTTGATGATCCTCTGCACTGATGGAGCAATTTTATTGGCTGACTGAGGCGTTTGATAGGAAGTACTATATCTTCCCTGGGCCAGCCGTTGCGCAACCTGCTGAGTAGCTAGAGAGGTTGGCTGTTAGACTGAATAAGCTTGGTTTTGTCCAGTAGGCTGCTGAACTGTCTGAGTGATAGGGGCACTTGGCAACTGCTGTGCTGGTAGTTGCCCCCTATCATCTGACTTTGCCCCCTGCTATTGGTAGGGCTTGATCTTGGCCTCCTACGGTTGGCATGGCTTGACCTTGCCCCCTGCTGCTTGCAGAGTTTGATCTTGAGCCTGTCCTCCTAGAAGTTGTTGTATTGGTGGCTGTTAGAACTGCCAACCATTCAGCTGCTGACTAGAACCAGATACGTTGTTTCACACAGCCGAAGGATTAAAGCCATTGAAGTATGTGTCGGCACAAAATTTTGTCCCGTGTCGGGGCACACGAGCAAGCTGGAAGGGTCTGCTCGATGGAGCTGGAGATCCGCCTAGCTTCAACGCAGGGATTATCGATCCTGCACACTCCTCCTGAGACATTCCAGTCAATTTGACCCTGCAATTGACAAGGAGAGAAAGCTAATCAGTAATTTAAGGCGAAACATGCCGGTGTTGCCAGATAGTCCCGAATGTGTGGCTCTGAGAGCCGATGTGGAAGGAAATCGACTAAATAGCTGTTTCCAGCATACTCATAAGAATAAATCAGTTAAAGCTCATGTGGTTGTGGAAGAAAAATCGGTTATCATTCAGGATGAATATCATTATTTAGATAAATATTAGTCAATGGCAATAGGATGTCAACAATTATTAGTTTATGCTAAGCCAATGACTGAAAGTAACTGAATCCCTTTTTATATAAAAGAAGCAGCTCATCATCATTTAACTATTTAATAGAGATAAATCTAACGAACATATTAGATCTCATCTATCGTTATGACCAGTGGGGCATAAGGCAGAATCATGCAGGCCATAGAAATAGCAATAAATTCGATGACCCTAACTTATTACTAATATCAGTGGGGCATGAGACAGAATCATGCAGGCCGTAATACAATAATAAGATCATAGGGCTAACACATCTTTCAACCTATCTTTACTTCAATGGTCTCGTGACGTAAACTGCATATGTGAAAACACTCGATATCGGGTAAAACAGCCGATTCAAGCATAGCGCACAGTTAAGGTCATGCCCTATCGGGAACAGATCTACCAAGTAATGATCCCCACTCTACGGTGCTAACAGTGGGGTGTGAGGCAGAATCACACAGGCCATGATAACGGGCCATGGAACGGTTTTCGTTAGCCAATAGATCTATTCAAGACCAGACATGCCTTAACCACACACTATGCACGATCAAAATTGACATAAAACAGCCGATAAAACATAACTCATCATTTAAGATGCAGATCATATCAGTTTAGATTAATAAACGATGGGTTAAATAGGATATAAGGCCGATCTAGATCAATCCCAATCGGGCGAAGTGATATTGCTGTAATTAAATAAATAATGAAAGCAATAAGCAATATCGGTAACTTAATGAATCTATCCGAAGGATGCCACCCTTAGATAGAGCCGATAACTTGATCTTAATCTAGTTCGAGCAGTGGAGGTTGACCGGATCGATACAGTCGTACTTGAACTAAACAAGAGTCGATAACTAGCTTATACCAGAGTCGCAGTGCAGGTCAACCAGATCGATGCAGCCGTACGAACAGAAGTATAAGCCATGACGGTACTTATAGACAAGCCGGAGGTTGGCCGAACTGATGCAGCCCTGCTCGCTGAAGAACTCATCGAGATCTACTCTACTCCTACTCCTAAGGGGTGGCCGGAGCAAAAAAAAGTAAGTAACTTGTATTTGATTGATTGTGTCTTTACAAATAGCAGGGGTTCAATATTTATACCCAGAGCTTAAATATGAATCCTACTCAAGTACGACTCGGTATAATCTTTGGTATGAAGAAAACATTCCTATCTGAAGATAACTTGGACCCTAATCTTTCTCCTTTTGTAGAGTCCGATATGTATTCTTCCCGATGCCAATCATAGCTCATCATTGTTATCTGTTGGCGTCATTCAAAGAGAGCCGATTCCAGTGTCGCATCCAAACCGGCTGATATCGATCCTCATGCAATCGATTCCTTAATTGGCACAATCTTAGAAGTCTGCGAGTTCCCGCGTTCTTCTCCAAATTTTGGTGTAAACAGTATGCTGGTCCCACTTGATCAACTGGCGCACCAAAGAAAACTTCTTTTAAAACATTGCCAATTGTATTGGCTAACACTTTGTTGTGGTTCGTAAAGGCTTTGTGAATAGTCTTATAGACTAAGTGAGCAGTAGTTCTTGCTTTAACATCTTCACTTTGTCCATGTAGGAGGACACTTGGTAGGGGAGTCTTCTGGATGACTGAATCACGTATCCTACTGTAACATAGTAGGCACCTCTCTCTGAATTCTTCCGCCGCCTGCTCAATGAGTGCCTTCTGGTCATCAGGCAGGTCATTAAGGTTGACCTTGAGGATCGTCTGATTATCCATGTCGATGATTGTGGTCCCACCGGGCGTGCCAAGATGTGTCGACGGCAAAAAGTGACAGGGAGCCGTCGACACGAGCAAGTTGAGAGAAACCACATGGAGCAGATCCCGAGCTCTCTCCGGGCTTAAGGCGGACACTGGACCGGATGGTCGTGACCGAGGGCGTGCTAGTCAATTTGACCCTGCAATTGATAAGGAGGAAATTGATCAGTAATTTAAGGTGGAATATGCCGGTGTTTGTCTAGATAGTTCCCAATATGCAGCTAAGTAGTCGATGAAATAAGGCTATCGACTAGAGAGTCGATATCCAGCATGTTCATGATGTTATGTAAATAAAATTAGCATATTGACAATTATCATTTACTCAGTTACATAGATCTAACTTAGCCGATGATCATGAAAACATGCAAAAGATGTAAGGATAGGCGTGTAAGCATTCATGTGAGAAACATACTAGCTTTTAACTAAGATGAAGACAAATAAAAGCATGTAAATAGCCAGTACATCCTCAACAAAATAGGCTATCGGCTAAAACAACCGATTCCAGTGATCTTGTCATATAGCATACGATCGCTCACCCATTGGATATAAATAAATCTACAAACAACTAGACTCAATCTATTGTACCGTCAATAGGTCAAGTCGTCTGATGCAGCATTGGTAGTGGGACCCTAGATCAGAGACCAGCAGTCGATAGATCTACTTATATCGCAAAGAAATCGCGAAGGCATATTATACGCATGGGAGCTCATGCCATCAGCTAAATAGCCGATGGAGACATAGCGGGTGGTTGACACCATGCTCTTCTTAATAGATAGATCTATTAACCGACAATGCCCATTGTAACACGCTATCAACAGGTCGAGTCAGCTGATGCAGCATTGATAGCGAAGTCATACCAGATGCTGGCGAACAATGAATCTATGTCTTAATAGAACACGACTTCAAACACCCGCCATTTATGATCAAGATTGAGATAGATTAGTCATCAAACAGGATCTAACGTCAAAGATCGAACCCAATCGTAAAAGATGTCTAGCAGACGATAGATCGAAATAATAAGACCAATGAATCTCAATCTAGATCTGGCAATTGATGATATTATATTAAACAGTAAACTATTTAACACAATATCGATAACTTTGATTAATTCCAACGTTTACAAGAGATCAGACGTCTGTTGTAGTCTTATAAAGGTTGATACGAATCGATAACTAATCTATACCGCGATTTGTAAGAGATCAGTCATCTGTTGTAGCCGTACAAATAACAATATAGATCAATAACTAACTTATACCGCGACTTCCTGCTTGCCCAAAGAACTCGTCGAAATCTACTATACTTCTACTCCTAAGAGGTGACGTAAGCCGAAAAGTAAATGTCCTTGTTTGGTTGATCGATGAGAGAGATCCATTACAATAGCTGGGGTTCAATATTTATATCCGAGGCATGACTATAAGTCCTGGTCGGATAAGACCAATCATAAAACTTTAAAAAAAGAAATGAAACATCCTAATCTATGATAACTTTGACTCCAATCTTTCCCTTCTGTAGAGTCCATTACAATAGTCGGGGTCTTCTTGAGATGCCGATGCTATTGAAATCCCACCGACTCTGATCAGTGTCTTGTCCAGCCGTCTATGTACTTACAACGGCTTTTCTTGATATATGCTGAATCATGGAGTCTACAACGAACCAAATTATGGTGTCAACAGATTGAGTCACCAGAGTAGACGCAGCTATTTCAAGTGCTACTTAACGAGGATGTTTCTTGCAATACAATGGAAACACATTTTATCATAGGTAAGTTAGAGCAAGAAGAATCTAATAACCTGCTTAGCTCAATCGATGGCTAACTGCTCTACTCTATGAGCATGTCCATGACCATCGTTTTCCCATGCTGGAGGTGGTCGAGGACGACGACATTCTGCGTGGGGTTGCCCACGAGGTAGTGGAGGAAGTCGGTGGACGTGGCTGCAGGCTGCAGCTTGGGTCCCAGCAGCGCGATGATGAGCGACTCAGGCAGCTGCTCATCCTCGTCCATGAGGAGTGCCTCCACAGAAGTCCTATACACCTCCTTCGCAGTGGGAGCACGACGTGCTAGGACAGCCGGACAGGTCACCCTCGTCGAGGACAACGTCCATGAGCGCATCAGGGCGGAGGATGACGGCTAGATCTATTGATAGAGTTTGTTTTTCAAAGCGTTAATCACTTCTACTAGTCAAACAGTAATCTATTCTAATGACCTAGAGGTGATATATATATCTGCAGAAACAAGGCCTGGATCCACTCGTGAGGAGAGTAGTCATCAACCAGATGCATTATATGTGAAATCCAAGGGTGACAAACTAAGATGGATAGAAGAATTCAAGATAAACTTTATTTCTTAATTTCTTCGCTCTTTTATAGTTTATTATAGATTTAGATTAAAATAGATAGCTAAGTGACAAAATTCGATAATGCTGCAGAATATATGTCCGGGATATTAAAAAAATCGAACGCTCTGCTCCGCGCTCGATCCCTCTGCCTGGGCCAAATGGCCAGCAGCCCAACTGGACACCCAACTTATTCCCTCCCTCTCTTACGTAGGCCTAAACGTTAGCTGCTCTTCTCCTTCCTCTAGTCAGGAAATGCAGCCGCTGCCTGCTCATACGAGAGCACGTGTGCTGCTTCCTGCGGCCGCTCCTCAACCCGGCCCACACCCACTCTTCGTCGCCCACCTTGATGGGCCACCGCCACACGCACTGCTCCCCGTCGCTCCTCGCGGGTATCTTCTCCGACCTCACTGATATCGACGGCTCCTTTCGGCCACCACGTGTGGCCAGGCGGCCAGGAACAGGGCCATCGCTGGCCGGCCTAGGCTAGCGAGCTGCCAAGCCGCGCATCCATCCTCGGGCATCGGCTTGCCGGAATCGGGCGTTCCCCCGCTCTGTGTTGCGTCATACATACAGAAGAAAAAGGGTGAAAATACATGTTGCAAGAATATGTTTTAAGTATTTTAAATGTTTCAGAGGTATGTTGCAAGTGTTGTATATAGATGTTGCAAAACTAGATCGGGATGTTGCATATGTTGGAATGGCTATACATGTATGTTTCAAGTGTATGTTCCAAATGTTTCATCTGGTCCGGACGTATGTTGCAAGTGTTTTATTTGGATATTGCAAAAGTAGATCTGGATATTGCATATACATGCATGTTGCAAGCATATGTTTTAAGTGTTTTCTGGTGTTTCATACATATGTTTGCAAGTGATTTATCTTGATATTGCATATAATTGCAATGGTTTTTCAAATGTATTCTAGGCGTTTTCGCAAGTGTTTTAGATGCTTGTTTCAAGTGTTTTAGATGCTTGTTTATGTTGCAACTATTGAATCCAGATGTTTCAAAAGTAGATCAGGTGTTGTACATGGGATGCGTGTGGGAAGCGGCTGGCGGCGCGGACGACGTCTGGGGCGGCGTGGGCGACGTCCGTGGCGGCGCGGGGCCAACCACTATTGCGCTCACTCGCGAGCCCAACGCTCTAGGCGCTCCCTCCCCCTCTGTGCGGATAGCGTCCGGACGCTAGCGCCCAGATCGGACCTACAGGCGCTAACAAGTAAATTAGGTGACCAATTTATTTTTCTTTGGCAGTAACGTAATTCAAAAGGAACGGTATGGTCTTGTTGGCCGCTCTCGCATGCTTTGCCTTGTGACTCCAAATCTCCAATCGTACCTTGTTATGGCTTTCTGACCGGCCGATGGATGGATCGCCTTGACCCTCCTATGTTTGATCGCTCTCTTGTGACTGCAATTGGTGCACCATCACCACCACCTCCACATTCACTAGACCCATGCTCCTCTTCATGCGTCGCCCATCCCCTCGCCTTAAACGGCATCACGAGCGCCCAAGTAACGACCGTGCACGTCGCAAGCCGTGCGCCCGTGCCCCCGCCGCGCGCACGTACGTACGTTTATACTTCTCGCCTACAGCTACCAGACTGTCATGCCATCAGAGATCAGAGACCGGCAGGTAGTGAGCTCGATCGCTCTTCCTGGTAAAGTCAGTTGAGTTGCCCCTCGCCTCGATCCACGACGTGATGCGCCGTCGCGGGCTCCCCAGCTTCTGCCACGGCGTCGCCTCCACCTCCACGGTGCAGCAGCTCCACGGCAAGGAGCTGGCAGCCGCCGGCAGCGCGGCGGGCGCGGACGCAGTATCCTCGTCCTTCGTTACCGTGCCGCCGTCGGTGGTTGGTTCGTGCGTGGCGGAGACCGAGGTGAGCGGCACCGGTGGCAACTGTGGTGGTCCGGCGGTCACGCTTGAGCAGATGATCCTGCAGCTGGACCTGGAGGAGGAGGCCGCCAGGAAGGCGCGGCGCGCGGCGCCGGGGGAGGGGACGTCGACGGAGGAGGGCTGGTGCCCACGGCGGATGTCCTGCGTCGACGGCGGAGGTGGCCCGGCCGACCACGTGCTCCGGTCGGCGCGGGACGCGCTGAGCCAGTACCCGCGCTTCTCGCTCGACGGCCGGGACGCCATGTACCGCGCGTCGTTCAGCGGCTTCTACGAGGGCATGGGCCGCGACCGCGGCCGCGACGCCAATAATGCCGGCAACCGGCCAGCCAGGGCTTCGGTGTGCTGCGCCGCCGGAGCGGGGTGCGCGGCGCTCGCGTGCAGCGTGGGGGGATACGAGATGGACTTGGAGCGGACGCTGCGGTTGCCGGCCACCGTCGCCGGGGAAAGCGTGGTGTGGTGCAAGCCCGGCGTGGTGGCCAAACTGATGGGGCTGGAGGCCGTGCCCGTGCCGCTCAGGGGAGGGCTCCGGCGGAGGAAGGCGAGCGGGCATCAGGTGGCAGCTTGTGGCGGCGTCGGCGGTGGCATCAGGAAGCAGAGGCCGCGGAGGACGGGGCAAGACGAGGAGCTGGCCTTGCATAAGGAGAAGCTCTTCATGGCATTGCATGGCTACGATCTTGACGGGACGGGCGGGCGTCATGCTGGGGGCGTCCGGTCCGGCGTGGGGACCGATGCCGTCGGTGCCATTGGCGCGGACGGCGATGGCGGCTGGGAGTCCCGGCTTCGTCGTTGACAGGAAAGTATACGGGACTGCCGGACTGGTGTTGATGTACGCCGTTACTTGTTACTGTATATGGCTACCTCTTCTTTTAGAATGTGTGGTTGCCTGACGCTTAAACTCGTATAGAACTGTGGTTATATATATTTATAATTTTATATATACAGTTTCTCACATGAATAAATATCCTTGTAATATTGTCCAGATTAGTGCAAGAGACACATGCAGTTCTCGTAAAATTTGCAGGAATTAATCCTAACAATCGTGCACTCCCAGTACTGTTATCTTTGAGTCTTTCCTATGGAGGTATTGTTGAAAGGGAATTTTGTAGCTAAAATTGTGAAAATGCAAAAGTGGACATTTATGTGCTCTTATCTTTGAGTCTTTAAAAAAACTCCTTGAATTCATTAAAGTTTCAACAATCATTTGAGGGTCTTCAATTTGAAGATAAGGACTACTAGAAATTGGAACTTAATCTGGAGAAAAAAAGAAAGAGGAATCTTAACTTTCAGAAGTTGAAATCCTCAACTAAGAAGGTAAACGGTTAATTTGAGGAATGGATTGATTCATCACATCCGCACTCGTGTTTGGTATGAGAAAAATAATCAATGGGTTGATCCATCACCTCACAATTATATGGTTAGCAAGGGATCACACAACAGGTTGGACTAGCTGCAAGTAGAGCAAAAACTTACCTGCTACACATTGTCTGATCAGTACTCCCTCCCATTCCCTAAAGCAAGTCATTTTGCGGTTGTATTAAGTCAAACATTTTAAACTTTGACTACAAATATTTTTTTTTGATTGAGTTTGAAAACATGAAAGTGATGTAAGTAGATTCATCTCGAAATGTAGTTTCATAAAAGTATATAATGACTATATTTTATAAATATTTTATAGCAAGAAGTAGCAAAAGGAGTAGGAAACATCTCCAAAACGTTCACATCTATCCAATCGTCAAAAATACAACATATTAACTCCTTTTGCCCTAATATCTCTCTTTCAAAACCTCCTGTTGTTCGTTGAGTTTCCCTACGAGATTCAGCGGCATCCTAGGCGGTCTTGCTGGTTCTAGGAGATCCTCCACGTGCTCCTCCCCAATGGGTCCTCACGAGAGAAGTTCGGGAGCATTTCCAGCCAAGAACATGCTCTACATTGGCCTTATCGATCTCTAGATCGGTTTGGTCGATTGCGCTGTGTTCTTGCTGCATTGCATATTGATCTACAACCTCTTTAGGCGCCTAGGGCCCTGCTGGTGTGTTGGCTTGGGGTTATCTTCAACGTTAACATACTTTTTGGTGATTCCGCTGAGGAAAGCGAAGCAATCCAGGATTCAATCTAAGACCGGCATGGGAAGCAAGGGTGATGATGTAGGTGAGAAGGGCGATAAGACTCGCGTCCCTCATGATGCTAACATCAACCATCCCGAGACCGTCGAAGCGCTTCCCGAGGAGCTAAAGCAACAAGTAGAGGCCAAGTTCAACGCCATTCTGAATACTTTTCTTCAGAGTTGCACTAAAGATCGGCGGGACAAGGTCACCCAATACAAGGAACCAGATTTCAGCGAATTCATCACTTCTACATCATCTGCACATGTTGCATCTGAGGTAAGGACCACTGAACCCAAATACGATAAAGATCCTTATCCTACGCATGCCAATTACGCTACTATGATGGATGATCATAAAAAAGTAATTGATAATAATCTTTTAGCTGCGGTAAATATGATCATGGCTCATATTGATAACTTAGAAGAGAAAACAACCGATCGTGTGGTATGCCTTTAAATTTTATGAGAACTAAGGATTATATGCAGCAGCAAATAAAGGAAAATCGGACCCTTCGGCATTTGAAACCGATAAGACCGGTTTAGCCGGTGTTGCTCCATCTTCATAATTGGTTATCTATGATCAAAATTCGGCTCGAAACACACGAACCGATCAAAGATCAGCAACAAACCGAGCTTCAGTAGGGCAAAACATGGTTCTTCCTAACCCGCCCAAGTCACTTGATAATACACCTACTGCTCCTACTACCGATTTTAGTGATACTTTGAATCGGTTTAGAGAGGAATTGTCTAAATCACTTGAGGAAAGTTTGGGTGTACAAATCAAGCCTAGCAGGACTACATACCGCAAATTGTACCCTTCACATTTTGATTTCATGAAAGCACCTGATGGGTGGAGGATATCTGATTTTAATAAATTTAGTGGTGATGATAGTAAGTCGACCATGGAGCATATTAACATGTTTCTTACACAACTAGGTGAAGCTAGTGCTTATGATTTCATGAAAGTTCGTAATTTTCCTTTATCACTTACTAGCATAGCTTTTGCATGGTTTACTTTATTACCATCTTGCTCTATTGGTTCATGGGGTGAATTAGAAGAGAAATTTCATAATCATTTTTACAATGGTGCTCATGAAACTAGATTGTCTCACCTTGCATCGGTTCGTCAAGGGTGTGATGAACTTGTCCTTGATTTTTTCAAATGGTTTAGAGGAATCAAGAACCAATATTTTCATTTGATGATTTCAGAAATAGACTTAACTGATTTATGTTTTGCTGGTTTGTGTCCTAGTATTAGGGAGAAACTTGAGCATTATGAATTTGTTAATGTAAATCAATTGTTATAAAAGGCCGTTTCGATTGAATCGCGCCTTAAAGAGTCTCATGATGCTTACAAGTCTCATCGTTAGAATGTGCATTTTGTTGGTGATTGTTCCGATGATTCTGATGATGATAATAAAGAACTTTTAGCTGCTAAAATTAAATGGCCAGCAGAAAATAAATTGGTTACTTGTCCTTCTCTCAAACCGATTCATAAGAATTGGAATGAGAAAATGAAATTTACTTTTGATTTCTCTAAATATGACCGAATCTGTGATGAATTATTGAAATTCGGTTATATTAGAATTAATTATACATTGCCTTCAACTAATGAGTTAAAGAGACAGGCTTATTGCAAATATCATAACTCATTTTCTCATGACACTAATGATTGCAATATTTTTTGTCGGCAGGTCCAATCGGCCCTTAATGAGGGATGATTGAGTATTACTGAGATGCAAGTTGATAAGTCCCTTTTCCCATGCATATGGTTGAAGTAGGGGCACCCGCTGTTTTGATTCGTCCAGAGCAAGCCGATAAAGCTCAAGGCAAGAATGTGATTATCGGTGAACCATGTGTAGCACCGAATGTCGAAAAGAATTCGGGGCGCAAGGTGGTGCTTGAGAAGGATGATGAAGGCTAGAACAAGCTAAAGATCACCGCTGGATCAACGCAATACTTGAGAAGGTAGTGGTGGTACGAAATAGCGGCGACACAGCAGAGGCCGGCTAGGCCGACTCTACCAGTCGGCCAAGCCAACTCCATTGCGCAGTAGAGCCAGTCAGGTCAGCTGAACCAGGGGGTCGGCTTAGCCGACTCCTGCCCTACCTCAGCTAAGTCAGCTAAGCCAACTGCCCGAGTCAGCTAGTTCCAGCAGCCCTAGTTCCTCCGGTGTTCGTGTTTTGCGCATGTTGGTCCGCAACGGCTGGGGTTTGGTACTTGGAAGACCAATGAAAAGAAGAACTAGGAAGAGCTCATGAAAAAGCAATGTACCTTTGATAGGCTCATGACCAAGTATAAACATCAAAAGGCCAATTCCTAGAATTGGCCATTAAAAAGAGAGCCTACTCCTCCTAAGTGAGAAGATGACAAGTCCAAGCAATTGGTGGTGGTGCAACCAATAGCTCCACCTCAGAGAGTTGCTCCTCGTGTATCTCGCTGAGGTCCCTCGATTCCACCCCCCGTCATGCCACAATGGGGTCCCTATGCAGTTTGGGTGCTATATCCTCCAGCAGCACTAATGCAAGGTCAACAAAGATGGGGAGAATCTACTGGTCAAGTCCCAAGGACCTCCATGTTTAGCCGATTGAACAATGGTCAATCGGGCTCCGGTGGTGCAAGTCAAAGCAATGTGATTACCAAGACTTTGGCTCCGCAAGGATCAGGAAAGGCACCATTGCAGTAAGTTTATGTGCCTAAGAAAGTTGAGGCTCCTATCGTTCCCCAACCAAGAGCTAGGCCTCAATCGGTCATCACAATTGGCTCCATGGAAGCTCCTGTCACTAATCATGATGGGCTGATTGTAATTGAAGAAATTCTAGCATCTAAGCAAGATGAAGCTCCTAAATAAGTTGCTAGAGTTGAAGAGGAGAAGGGTGCTGATGGGGATTCTAAGTACTGGCAACCCATATGGTGTCCTCGTGGGTTGAATAAGACTCAACGGCGCAAGTTGCAGCGTGCCCGGTATAAGCAATAGAAGAGGGATAGACTTACCAAGATGGAGGGTGAAGTCTTCAACCCCAAACACGTCGAAATCCTTTCAAAAGATCAAAATGCCGCCGCTATTGTTGGCCAGCCGACTGACACCCCTGCTGCTACTTTGGGAGGTCCAGAGTAGGCTAAGACGACTGAGGAGTCGGCTAAGACAACTGTTGTTGCCCCTATTATTCTAAAAATTCCAAAGTCGATTAAGCCGACTTCCGAGTCGACTGAGTCGGCTCCTTTTGTCCCGGGTGCCTACAAGATGTCTTCTAATGATTTTACTTCCACTATTGCTGCCCTGGTAGGCATGGAGGTCCTTGATGAGGAGAGGGTTGATTATGAAGCCACTCCAGAGAGGGCGGAGGTCAATGTGGTTGTTTTATCTGCTGATTACTATATCGTGGCGGATGATTCTACGGCGGCGGAGTTTAATTTCGCAACGGAGAGCATTGTATTTCAGAAACCAAATGACTCCACCAACCATCTCAAGCCTCTACATGTGAAGGGCCATATCAATGGCACACCAGTCCATAGCATGTTGGTGGACAGTGGGGCAATAGTTAACTTGATGCCATATCCGCTTTACAAGAAGCTCGGTGGCACTGATGAGGAGCTAATCAAGACCAACATGACCATCAGTGGTGTTGGAGGAGGTGCTCCTATCCCATCCAGAGGAGTTGCTAACATGGAGCTCACTATTGGAAGCAAGACTTTGGCCACGGCGTTCTTTGTCGTCAACGTGCAAGGTAGGTATAACTTGATACTTGGGTGTGATTGGATCCATGCCAATCGCTGCATGCCATCTAGCTTACACCAATTTCTCATCCAATGGGTGGGAGATGCTGTTGAGGTTGTGCATTTATATTCATCAGCTGATGTTGCTTCAGCAGATGCTTCTTTGCTCGAGGGGCATGATGCTATTGCTTGTTTGTCTGTACGAACCTTTCTAGCTTTGAATTTATTAGTGTTACTAGGCAAGGTTTTGTTCCTATATCTTTGAAGTCGATTGATAATTGGCTTGATATCATCGTGTAATCAATTTATTGTAATGGATGCCAACGTTGAATGGTTAAAACATCGTGTTGAACAGTATCGGGCTAATAAGACCGATGCCTATGAAGCCATTGATGATTTTGATGAGCTTGATAAGTTGGGCCAAGGTTTTACGTCGGCCGACCCTTTGGAACAAGTTGATATTGGGGATGGCTCTGTGCCTCGGCCGACGTTTATTAATCAAAACTTGGAAGTTGATTACAAAGATGAGTTAATCGCGCTTCTCAAGGAATATGTTGATTGTTTTGTATGGAATTATACAGAGATCTCTGGATTGAGCCAAGAGCTTGTTGAGCATTGGCTCCCTATTAAGAAAGGATTCAGACCTTTCAAGCAAAACCCCCACCGATTTAATTCTATAATTATGATAGGATTAAAAAGGAGATTAATCGACTATTGCAAGCGGGGTTTATTCAGCCATGCAGGTATACGAAGTGGGTCTCTAATATTGTACCATTTGAGAAGAAAGAATATGGGAAGATCAGAGTCTACGTTGATTTTAGAGATATGAATAGAGCTACTCTAAAAGATGAATATCCTATGCCTATAGCTGATATGCTTATCAATGATACTTTAGGACACCGGGTTATTAGCTTTCTTGATGGTAATGCCGGTTATAATCAGATTTTCATGGCCGAAGAAGATATGTCAAAGACGGCCTTCATATGTCCTAGGTTTATTGGTCTCTTTGAGTGGGTTGTGATGACATTTCGGCTGAAGAATGCAGGTGCTCCTTATCAAAGAGCTATGAATTTGATTTTCCATGATCTAATTGGGGTGATTATGGAGGTTTACATTTATGATATTATGATTAATTGGCTGCCTATTGTGGTAGAACCGCTTATTCTAATGCCCTCCCAAGAGTACTTGTCTTCCATTAGACACTAAGTACCCAAGAGAGTGCACTAAATCGTGCTATTCCGTCGAGCACACCCCATGGGAGAACTCAAAAATCTATATTTTTCCATCAGGATCATAAATGAGTGAATAAAACTTACAATATTCTTAACCATTTCTTACATCACTTTATTACAACATTAGAGTACTTAAACAAGTTGAATGCAATAGTGAAATTAAGATAGTTTTACATGTAAAATAGTTTATACATTTTAGGTTTACATTTTTATCTTGCAGCGGAGAACAACATATGATCAGAATTACAGCGGAAATAAAGATTAATAGTGAATCATAAAACTTTTCTTCTAAAAACTTTTAGTGAGGGTGATAAATAAATACTATGGTCGTAGCGTTAAAGGAATCCTCTCTGAGCCCACCAGGAGGTTTCCACACAAAAAAGTCATCTACCATCCATCGGTCTCCTACAACGGGAGGGAATAAAACCCAGAGTACTCGATTGTACTCAGCAAGACTTACCCAATAGGAGGAAAATAAAAGACTCTAAGGATATGCAAGGCTTATTTGGCTTGTGGGTTATTACATCTACGGAAGCATTACTAAACGTGCGTCCTTATATTTAATTTTATTAGCAGTCACCATTAGTTCATTAACTAACCATTCTATGTAAGCACCTATGCTACTTTCAACCAGGTGGAAAGCAATTAGAACCATTATATCACCTTTCAAGTTCCAGTTCTTACTACGGTGCTAGACCATAGCTAAGTCATACCGTCTCACAAAAATGGCGATTCACGAATCAATGTATCCCAGCTGGGTACCCCGAAACACATGCCCTGTTTGTACCCCAGGCACAAACAAGACCAACCCATTTCACTCCTGTCGAGGGGTCCAGGTCCCTGTCCAAACTTGGACTCAAGACCCCACACTTGAGGCCTGGTCTCAGCATAATGCTTAGACCTCCACCTTTCCCCGTCTCCAATCAGTCGGTCCCGAAAGAGCCAAAACCCACAACAAGAGTGTAATGAGCCTTCCCGCTCTCATAAGCAAGTATGTGCCCAGGATAATAAGTCTGTGACCTGACTACCATCCACAGCAACGGACGGTCCTCAATCGACACAGGCGGAACAAGTGCAATCCGAGCCTCGCTCGAATGTTAACCAAGTCCAGATCCAAAGTACCTTTCAACCCGGTCTTCAATTATCATCCTGATATATATATATATATACATATATATATATATTCCATGTGATAGTAATATGATAATAAAAACAATAATATCTTTCCTATCTCTTGCGAGTGACAGATAATCACTCGACTTCTACTGGATCCTATAGCATAGCAATCTATATGATCCTGCTATACTAGTAGGACTTAGAGGATAAGGATATATATATGAAAGTGGTTTCATTCAACTCCTTAAAACTTAATGCACAAGCATAAAATAAAGTGCCGAATATTAGAGGTTATGTACCAGGGCTTGCCTGGATAAGATATAACCAAAAGATAGCATTCCATCATGGTGACATGATCATCAAGGCACCATCCTTTCCGCTACTCCGATCATCTCCACGATCAATCGTTGTTCCTATTATGATATACGTGGATGCAACGCAGAGACGTAAATAATCAATGGCAACCGAAACTCTTAGAAATACGATTACGCCTCACAACTAACGAGATAGCTCTAATAACTAACATGCTAGGCAACGTATCCATATTGTCGAATAAGGCGTTGTTTCCCAAAAAAATGTTCTAGTTTTATAATCCCAAGGTGTTTCGGCATTTTATTGGTAAAATATATATTTTTGAACTAGGGCACACTTAGCTACCTTAGCAAACTAATTATTATGGAGCTACAAAAGTTATAGTGAGCACCTAATAATTTTAGGAATTTACTATGAAAGTTTCAGAGCCAACACTATCACCTATTTTTCACAACAATTCCTACAAGTTTATATCTTCCAATATTAAGCATCTCAAATTAATTAGATAACTCCTGAAAATATTATAAAACTATGTGAACAAAATATACTAGCAGATAAATCATGATTTTAGGAACCTAACAAAATTAGTTTCACAATTTTTGCCCAACTACATAAATTTATATTGCATTTACAAGTTTATCTTAGAAACTAAATAAAAAAATGTTTTACAAAATGGGAGAACCAGCGGCCACAATTCAGCCCAGCAACCCACTACAGCCCGCGTGGGGGCGTGATCGCGCGTCAGCAGGCTGGCCCAACTAGCCCGCTATGCGAGCGCGTTCATGCATTTTGCAAAAGAGTCCCTGCCTTATTAGATTACTACATGGCAATTTTGAGCGCTATTGCACTAGAGATACGTTTTACATTAAGAACCCCCAAAAACCCTACCTTCTCACTGAGTCGGTCCCTGACGCCCTGTGCACGATGGCGTGGCTTCGACCGGCATAGCACGGCCACATCAACCTACCGAGGGCCAAAAATATGCATCCATCAGGCCAACGTTAACCCATGGACCAACGTGCAATGGTGGGAGGCGACCGAAAGTCCAACGGTGTACTACCCAACCCTAGCCTCAAAGATGGTGGATCCGTATGGTGGTGCGAGCGTTCTAGCGAGCCTATGTCCTCATGGAAAGGTAGAGATGGCGAGGAAGCATTAGTAGCTTACCGTGGTGCATGCTATAGTGACGGTAGAAGCAAGGGAGGGCCGAGGAGGTCTGGCCACGTGCGCCTAGGCACAACGGCGATGCCCCAAGCCAGACACCGGCACGTCACCCCATCGCCGATGAGTTCCCTAGGTAAAATAGCGCGAGCACTGGATAGAGGAAGTCAAGACGAGTTCGAGGGTATGAGCCATTGAACTGCTACCAATCCTACGTGCCTTACCTCCCAACCTATCGACTCGGTGGCGCACCTGATCGGCGGTAAGCAAAATGCCAAATTGCTGGTTGGTAGTGATCGGCCGGGCTTGAGGAGAACAGGGCACCTAGCTGACTACCTATGCCACCCACTAATGCGGGGAATTGCACCACGAAGCCCGAGCTATTGATTAGGAAGAGGAAGGAACGGTGGCTCTACACACGGTGCGGCTGTGGGGAGGTCACATGTGTGAGCCTGAGCGGATTAAGACAAGGTGACCCCGATCGATGGCAGCAGTATGAGCATGTGCGCACAGACGATGAGACCTAGAGACTTGACATGAAGCGCTCGGAATGGCATGGCTAGACCCGAGTGGGCACACCGGCGTCGACTAGCGGGGGCAAGCACGACAGAGGGACATCACCATCACCCCTATGACTGAGGTCATTGGCCCAGATGCGGTGGCATTGGCACCTGCCCCGAGCCTCGACGCGGTAGGTGAAATGAGGGGTGAGGCGAGCGCCATGATGGCAGGGCGATGATAGTCGTAGCCTTGCCTCGACCCCGCACGTGGCTCGGTGACTAGAGGGTGGCGTGCGCACACAGTGATAGTGGGGACAAGCCATAGCCAGCTGGGACGGCCAACGCGAGGCCAAGGGCGCTATGCGGCACCGACCAGGCACATGAGCTAGCCAACGGCAACAGCCCGACCACAGCCTAAGTTTGGCGCCAGCAGCGCACGCACGCGTGGTGACCGCGCCCACGGGGCCAACGGCCAAAACGGTGCCAAGCATGGTTTTTAAAGCGAGCCAAAACTACTCAGCATCTCGATTAAGACTCAACCAATTCCACTAACCTGTAGCCAACCATACCAACTATCTAGCAGAGCAATCACATTGACTAGAGAGCAACTAGATAAGTCGCTAAAAAAGTGCCAACATAGACTCGTCACTGAAGTACCGGTTCACGAGCAGGACACTAATGACATGGTTCACAGCATGTTCCAACGCAGTTTGGGGAATTTTAACGAGTCACGTGACACCCAACATCACAACCACCTATGCCATGCTCAAGTGCTCACTTAGAGGCAATCAACAATACGAAAACATAAAGCTAGTGTTCAAACAATTTAGTTAGGATTTGAATGCCAAAACAGCATTATCTACGTCCATTCAGTCTTAGAAAGTCAAAAGTTTAGCTTGAACTAAACATCCATTAACACTTTTGCCATAATTTTTAAAATGTCTAAACCTTATTAACTTCAACCAACAAGTATTTCACACAATAGTCCATACTTTATACCAACCCATAGGAGCAAAACATTTAAGCACTCTTTAATTATTTTGCTCAATATAATTCGCCACAAATGGTACTTTAAACATAAATTCAAGTGTTTGCCGACTTAACAAAAAGGCTTATCTTAATTTCATATTTGATCTTTGAGCTCTCAAGAACACGAATTAACAACATTTGTTTTCAAAAATTAAAGTTGCATTTTCAACTACACCACTTGCTCACCATCTTTACATAAGCACTATACACAAGTTAGATTTTATTTTTGTTTATAGAAATTGCTTTTGGTGCCAAACAATTAAAACTACTTATTCTATTTTCTTGTTAGGATTTTCATTAGCACTTTTATGCACTAAGTAAATTAACTTGGTTATTTATTTGATTTCTCTCAACCATAAAAGGGAGTCACACAGGGTTTGTTTATCATTTCATGTGCGTTATCAATTTTTAAAACCTGAAAACTTCGTTGGCTAATTCCTCTCAGACCAAAATCTCGGTGATAAGCAAGCTCGTAACACCAGGGGTGTTACAATCTTTCCCCCTTAAAAGAATCTCGTCCTGAGATTCGAAACAAGAATCAGAAAGGGGAAAATACGATTACACTTTGCAGATCTAGAATTACACGAAAGATTATACGACGTCGAATACTAAACCACACCGGGATTTAGAGATACCCGGTTAAGAGCAACCTAGTACAACCAAGGTTTAATCCAAAAGTCGAGATAGATGAGGATAATGGAGAAATAACAAGAAAATGATTATCCAAAACATAGCGTATGTCCAATAGATCCAAAAACATGAGACTGAGAACTCAAACATTGTGAACCCTAAGACCAACTAACCAACGGTGGACTTGAACTTCTTTGACAAAAACCAGATCCCTTCTTAGATTACACGATCATCTCTGACAGGCGACCCTAGTTCTACGAGCGATGGCAGGATCTCGTAGCTCTGCTTCGGATTCAAGGGGAATGGGGATGCAAGAGGAGAGCAAGGGCATCTTATAGTGGCGAACGGAGGTGGGGAAAAAGTCGGCCATGGTGCGCTCCCTGCATGAGCTTGAGCGGATGGAGGATAAGGGAGAGGGGAGGGAATTCGTTCGATGGGGAGGCGTGTAGATGGCTGTGTTCCCAAGAGAAGAAAAAGAAGAGGGGGAAAGGGGAGGGGTCTAGTACGAGAGTGAGGGTAGGGATCGAGAGCCGACAGGGTGCCAAGAAAAAGGAAAGCGCACAGTGCATGAGTACGGTGGATGCGGCATAATGTCGTGGTTACGCGAGGACGGGGTGCTAGTGGGCCCTGACACTGACGGCGTCCATAGGGCACGCGGCAACAGTGACCTAGCGTGTGTAGTGTGGTCAAGCTAGACACAGGGCTTGGGACATGACATCCACTCAGGATTTTCCAATCACTCCCGACTACCCGAGGGCTCACTTTTCCTTGTTGCTCTTCATTTCCTTCCCTTCCTTGACCACAATATGCGCCAACCTAAGATCACGACATACATGCTTCCTCGAAAACCACATTCTCTTGTTTACTTTGAGGGAACACTATTTCATCAACCCGTTGTAGATTTCTCGTCCGAACACCCGAATATTTCCAAGAAGAATATTTTGTATCAAGAGTGGTATGGCAGTGTAACTTGGCAAAGGTACTCGGTCAACAACCTCGATACCAGCACGTGCTGAGTAGCCTCACCATGTGGCAGTTGTTCCATAGGGGCCCTCTATTTTGTCGTGGCACCTCAAACTATTAACCAGGCAACTATTACCAACTTACACGTAATGAAGGCAGTGGGGTCATAGACCATAGAGTTAGAGGAGTATTGCAAGGAAAGATTCAGACAACAAGGGTTCCTTTCACAACAAGAGATAAGGAATTCAAATCCCACAACGGATTTGATTTAAAGAGATTCAAGTGTTCTACTGGGACATCTACAATTAGTCGATACAGTGTCCTACGTTATCCCATCATGGCCAGTCTGCTCACACCTGAATAGCAACTTCTCTTGTAACCCTCTTAACATCGCCCTTGAAAACTCTAAGCACGTCTAACAAGACCTAAGGGTAGATGGACGCAATAAACACAACAAAATAAATAAAATGCACATTCCAAACGTCCTTATACTGGTACAACGTACAAGCACTTACTCTCCCACTCTCGACACATTGCATGCCTCCTATGACCAGACAATCTCAACAACTACAGACAAAATATAATAGAAGGATTACACACTGGAGGATAACGATGAAAGGCACTACGAGTACATCTCCCCTAGGACAACTAATCTACTTTGTCGGACCACACGTCTACATTCTTAGGCTCGGTGGATTCTTTTACCACCCTGGCTATGGATCTGCCTCCTCTCTTGGCAGTGGCTGAGTGAGAGGAAGTAAGGACTCTACTTCTAACACTTCTGAGGGTAGGGGTGCTAGCAGTACTGCAACACTGGTTCTCCTTCTTTCCGACTGGTGGATAGGGATTCCCTCCAAGATCAAGGGATCCTAAGTTTCAGCAGCCAGTGGCCTATGCTTAGCCCTGGTGACAAGGTAGGCCTCTCCCAGCTGATGGGCATGCTGATCTTCAGCCTCCTTTAGGGCTTCCGACATGGCAGTCTCTCGATTCTCTACGGCTACCACACTAGCATGAGCTTTAGCAAGCTGCACCTGGAGCATCCTGGAGAAGATCTCGGCTTCCTCAACTCACCAAAGGCACTTCCTTAGCTCCGAGGCTTGCCGGTCATACTGCTCATCCAGAGCAAGCAAGTACATGGTCAAGTGCACTATGGTTGGGTTATCTTCTTGCGCATCTCGCCCTTGAAAAGCCTCCATGTGAGCCCTCCATACCCGCTGATTCTTTTCCAAAGGTGGAAAGAACCTCATGAGGGTACGAGCAATGGGCTCTTCATAGATCTGGCAAAGGTGTCGCAAGGCTTTGTGGGCCACACTTGGTAGGAATCGATGAAGCAAAACCCGGTTGCGGTTACATTCTAGGCTTCAGTGATGTCGAGGAACTCCTCACTCTTCCCAATATAGACGGTAACTTCACACCGCTCAGTGTCATGTTTTTCATACTCACGGCCCTCATACTCGGGATGATCTTTGACTCCAAGTTTTTGCAGGGTGGCATACAGGATTTTAGGAAAACCCTCAGTGTTAAGGCAGTAACTGCTAACCTAGGCTCCTGCCATCCCTGGTGGGTGGTTGCAAGGGAGGATTAAGCGGAAAGCTTGCTCAAAAGGAAAAGCTAGGCAAGCTAGAGTGCACCGAGTGGTGGTACCAATGGCCAGGCTAGGCCCTTCTTATAAGGGCAGAGCGGTCAGTGGTCCTGGCGCAGTCCACCTTTGGTTCCTATGCGGGGCCACTACAAATGAATCGATCAAATTTTTCACGTGTTCGAGGCAAGCGATGTCCGAGGCCATTAATGACTAGTACGACTACAGGGCAAGGGTCCAGCAAGAGCGTAGAAAAGAGTATGGAGAGACATGTGTCATGACAAGCGTGAACCATAGACTAACGCGGAGCATGAGGTCATAGTGCAGCAATAACTCCTGAACAAGGACGGGTCAGTCGTGCACAATGCGACACACATGACACCTATGGATGGTGTACCTACAAGCAATATAGGCACGACAACCAAGGCAATACCAATGCGAAGGTTAAAGATCGTATACTATACGAGAGCCAGTCCACCGGAGAGGCCTAGTTAAACCTATCCCGAATGCTTAACCATAACAATAGGGCTACTTATATATTTCATAGTTAAATGCCCTAACTTTTTGCAAAAATAGGTTGTCAAATTTTAATTTAGAAGAGGATTTTGAAGCTTTATTTCCTCATTTATGCTCTGATACCACCTGTGGCAGAACTGCCTAATATAATGCCCTCCCAAGAGTACTTGTCTTATATTAGACACTAAGTATCCAAGAGAGTGCACTAAATCGTGCTATTCCATCGAGCATACCCCAAGAGAGAACTCAAAAATCCACATTTTTTCATCAGGATCATAAATGAGAGAATAAAACTTACAACATTCTTAACCATTTCTTACATCACTTTATTACAACATTAGAGTACTTAAACAAGTTGAATGCAATAGCGAAATTAAGACAGTTTTACATGTAAAATAGTTTATACATTTTAGGTTTACATTTTTATCTTGTAGCGGAGAACAACATATGATCAGAATTACAGCGGAAATAAAGATTAATGGTGAATCGTAAAACTTTTCTTCTAAAAACTTTTAGTGAGGGTGATGAATAAACATTGTGGTTGTAGCGTTAAAGGAAACAACTCTGAGCCCACCAGGAGGTTTTGACACACAAAAGTCATCTACCATCCATCGGTCACCTACAACATGGGAGAATAAAACCCTGAGTACTCGATTGTACTCAGCAAGACTTACCCGACAGAAGAAAAATAAAAGACTCCAAGGATACGCAAGGCTTATTTGGCTTGTGGGTTATTACATCTGGGGAAGCATTACTAAACGTGCGTCCTTATATTCAATTTTATTAGCAGTCACCATTAGTTCATTAACTAACCATTCTATGTAAGCACATATGCTACTTTTAAGCAGGTGGTAAGCAATTAGAACCATTATATCACCTTACAAGTTCCAGTTCTTACTACGGTGCTAGACAATAGCTAAGTCATACCATCTCACAGAAACAGCGATTCGCGAATCAATGTATCCTAGCTGGGAACCCCAAAACACATGCCCTGTTTGTACCCCAGGCACATACAAGACCAACCCATTCCACTTCTATTGAGGGGTCCAGGTCCCCGTACAAACTTGGACTCCAAGCCCCCACACTTGAGACCCGGTCTCAGCATGGTGCCTAGACCTCCACCTTTCCCTGTCTCCAATCTGTCGGTCTAGAAAGAGCCAGAACCCACGACAAGGGCATTACGAGCCTTCCTGCTCCCATAAGCAAGTATGTGCTCAGGATAATAAGTCTATGACCTGACTACCATCCACAGTAACGGACGGTCCTCAATTAACACAGGCAGAACAAGTGCAATCCGAGCCTCGCTCGAATGCCTAACCAAGTCCAGATCCAAAGTACCTTTCCACCCGGTCTCCAATTATCATCCTAATATATATATATATATATTCCATGTGATAGTAATATGATAATAACAACAATAATATCTTTCCAATCTCTCGCGAGTGACAGGTAATTACTCGACTTCTACCGGATCCTATAGCATAGCAATCTACATGATCCTAACATACTAGTAGGACTCAGAGGATAAGGATATATATATGCAAGTGGTTTCATTCAACTCCTTAAAACTTAATGCACAAGCATAAAATAAAGTGTCGAATATTAGAGGTTATGCACAGGACTTGCCTAGGTAAGATATAACCAAAAGTTAGCATTCCATCATGGTGACACGATCATCAAGGCACCATCCTTTTCCGCTACTCTGATCATCTCCACGATCCATCGTTGTTCCTATTATGATATACGTGGATACAACGCAGAGACGTAAATAATTAACGACAACCGAAACTGTTAGAAATACTATTATGCCCGCAACTAACATGATAGCTCTAATACTAACGTGCTAGGCTATGTATCCAAGTTGTCGAATAAGGCGTTGTTTCCCAAAAAATGTTCTAGTTTTAAAATCCCAAGGTGTTTCGGCATTTTATTGATGAAATATATATTTTCGAACTATGGCTCATTTAGTTACCTTAGCAAACTAATTATTATGGAGCTACAAAAATTACAGTGTGCACCTAATAATGTTAGGAATTTACTGTGAAAGTTTCAGAACCAACACTATCACCTATTTATCACAACAATTCCTACAAGTTTATATCTTCCAATATTAAGCATCTCAAATTAATTAGATAACTCCTGAAAAAATTATAAAACTCTATGAACAAAATATACTAAGCAGATAGATCATGATTTTAGGAACCTAACAAAATTAGTTTCATAATTTTTGGCCAGTTGCACAAATTTATATTGCATTTACAAGTTTACCTTAGAAACTAAACAAAAATGTTTTAGAAAATGGGAGAATCAGCGGCCATAATTCAGCCCAGCAGCCCACTGCAGCCCGCGTGGGGGCGTGATCGCACGTCCGTAGGCCGGCCCAACTGGCCCGCTATGCGGGCGCGTCCACGCATTTTGCAAAAGAGTCCCCGGCTTATTAGATTCCGAGCACTATTGCACTAGAGATATGTTTTACATCGAGCACCCCCAAAAACCCTACCTTCTCACTGAGTCGGTCCGCGACGCCCTGTGCATGATGGCAAGGCTCCGGCCGGCATAGCATGTCCATGTCAGCCTAACGAGGGCCAAAAATACACGTCCATTGGGCCAACGTCGACCCACGGACCAACGCGCAATGGTGGGAGGCGATGAAAAGTCCAACAGTGTACTACCCAACCCTAGCCTCAAAGATGGTGGATCCATACGGCGGCGCGAGCGTTTCGGCGAGCCTAGGTCCTCACGAAAAGGTAGAGATGGCGGGGAAGCATTAGTAGCTCACCGTGGTGCACGCTATAGTGACGGTTGAAGCAAGGGAGGGCTAAGGAGGTCTGGCCACGTGCGCCCGGGCACAGCGACGACGCCCCAAGCCGAACACCGATGCGTCACCCCGTCGCCGATGAGTTCCTTGGGTAAAATAGCATGAGCACTAGATAGAGGAAGTCAAGACGAGTTCGAGGGTATGAGCCATTGAATTGCTACCAATCCTATGGGCCTTACCTCCCAACCTACCGACTTAGCGGGCACCTGACCGGTGGCAAGCAAAACGCCAAATTGCTTGTTGGTAGTGATCGGCAGGGCTTGAGGAGAACAGGGCGCCTAGCTGACTACCTATGCCACCCACTAATGTGGGGAATTGCGCTACGAAGCTCAAGCTGGTGATTAGGAAGAGGAAGGAACGGTGGCTCTACACAAGGTGCGGCTATGGGGAGGTCACATGAGTGAGCCCGAGCGGATTAAGACGAGGTGGCTTCGATCGATGGCAGTAGTACGAGCACATGCGCACAGACAACGAGACCTAGAGTCTTGACGCGAAGTGCTCGGAATGGTGTGGCCAGACCCGAGCGGGCACACCAACATCAGCTAGCGGGGGCAAGCACGGTAGAGGGACATCATCATCACCCCTACGATCGAGGTCATCGGCCTAGACACGACAGCATTGGCACCTGCCCTGAGCCTCAATGTGGTAGGTGAAACGAGGGGTGAGGTGAGCGCCACGATGGAAAGGTGTTGATAGCCGTAGCCTTGTCTTGACCCCATGCGTGGCCCGGTGACCAGAGGGTGGCGCACGCACACAGTGATAGCAGGGCCAGGCCATAGCCAACCGAGATGGCCAATGCAAGGCCAAGGGCGCTACGCGGCACCGACCAGGCGCACGAGCTAGCCAGCGGCAGCAGCCCGGCCATGGCCTGAGTTTGGTGCAAGCAGCGCATGCACGCGTGGTGACCGCGCCCATGGGGCCAGCGGCCGAAACGGTGCCAAGCATGATTTTTAAAGCGAGCCAAAACTACTTAGCGTCTCGATTAAGACTCAAACAATTCCACGAACCTGTAGCCAACCATACCAATAGTCTAACAGAGCAATCGCCATGACCAGAGAGCAACTAGATAAGTCGCTAAAAGAGTGCCAACATAGACTCATCACTGAAGTACCGATTCACGAGTAGGACACTAACGACATGGTTCACGGCACGTTCCAACACAGTTTGGGGAATTTTTACGAGTCACGTGACATCCAACATAACAACCACCTATGCCATGCTTAAGTACTCACTTAGAGGCAATCAACAATACGAAAACATAAAGCTAGTGTTTAAACAATTTAGTTAGGATTTGAATGCCAAAATGGCATTGTCTACATCCATTTAGTCTTAGAAAGTCAAAAGTTCAGCTTGAACTAAACATCCATTAACACTTTTGCCATAATTTTTAAAATGTCTAAACCTTATTAACTTCAACCAGCAAGTATTCCACACAATTGTCCATACTTTATACCAACCCATAGGAGCAAAATATTTAGGCACTCCTTAATTATTTTGCTCAATATATTCACCACAAATGATACTTTAAACATAAATTCAAGTGTTTGCTGACTTAACGAAAAGGCTTATCTTATTTTCATATTTGATCTTTGAGCTCTCAAGAACACTAATTAACAACACTTGTTTTCAAAAATTAAAGTTGCATTTTCAACTACACCACTTGCTCACCATCTTTACATAAGCACTATACACAAGTTAGATTTTATTTTTGTTTATAGAAATTGCTTTTGGTGCCAAACAATTAAAACTACTTATTCTATTTGCTCGTTAGGATTTTCATTAGCACTTTTACGCACTAAGTAAATTAACTTGGTTATTTATTTGATTTCTCTCAACCATAAAAGGGAGTCGCATAGGGTTTGTTTATCATTTCATGTGCGTTATTAATTTTTAAAACCCGAAAACTTGTTTGCTAATTCCTCTTGGACCTAAATCTAGGTGCTAAGCAAGCTCGTAACACCAGGAGTGTTACACCTATAAATCTCATTTGGCCAATTTACGTCTTGCTTTTGAGAGGATGCGCCGCTATAGATTGAAGACGAACCCGCTCAAATGCGCTTTTGGGGTATCGGCTAGAAAGTTTTTAGGCTTTATTATTCATGATAAAGGCATAGAGGTTGATCCCAAGAGGATAGAGAAGATCAAGAATGTCCGAGCGCCTACATGCAAGGACTTACAAGAGTTCCTAGGGAAGGTGAACTACTTGAGGAGATTTATTGCTAATTTATTTGGGAAAATTATTCCTTTCACCCCATATTGAAGCTGAAGGATGAATCTAAATTCACTTAGGGGCAAAGCAATAAGAAGTGTTTGAGATGATAAAGGAATATTTGTCAACACCGCTGGTTCTTCGTGCACCTAGAAGGGGAGTTCCTTTCAAATTATATATTGCTGCTGAAGAGAAAGTAATTGGGGCTGTTTTGACTCAAGAAGACAAAAGTAAAGAATATGTAATTGCTTATCTTGGTCGCCGTCTTCTTGATCCCGAGACAAGGTATGCCCATATAGAGAAATTATGATTATCACTGTACTTTGCTTGTGCTAAGATGAGACATTATCTTTTGTCTAGTACATGTGTTGTTGCTTGCCAAGCTGATGTGATAAAGCACATGTTATATTGGCCAATTCTTCATGAAAGGATAGGCAAATGGGCATACGCACTAATTGAATATGACTTGTGAAAGTGCAATCAAGCCCTAATTGTGGGTTTTGGTGATAATGACCGTGCAATTAGAGGACTAATAAGATCTATCGAGATGACAAGCAGGGAATTTAGAATCGAGGATGTTGTACATAATGGAGGAGCCCCCAACTACAAAAGGTGATGGCATCAAGCTCAAAAGGAGGTTTAATTCATTTTTTGTATTTTGAATTTGAGTATAGGAATGTCGTACTATAAAGGGGATATAATAAACTTGCTAAAGTGTGCAACCAAGTGCTCAATCTTATACGCTTACATACTTAGTTACTCAGCCAAGACAGCCTAACCTTCATTGTTTTCATCCTTACTGTTTTGCCAGGATGCGGCAGTGTCGCACCTGAAGAGAGACACTGCCATAGTGTGGCACTGTCGCAATTGAGTCGCGGCACTACCGTGACTTAATTGACTGTTAGAGGTTGGGGTATTTATACCTCTCACACACCCCTCCAATGGCTCTTCTTCCACCTCTAACCATTTAGACCGACTAGGACAAAAAAGTGCTCACTCACTCTCTTCTCCATTAGTGACCTTGAGCTCCCAAGAATTCCTTTGTGATTTGCCCATTAATCCTTGAGAGAAAAGGCTCCAAAACTAGATTAGAGAACAGATCCACTGTTTTCCAAAGCCTAAGAGCACTTGGTTCGTGTTTTAGCCAGCGGATTGTGTTTGTTACTCTTGGAGCTTGCTCCTAGCTAGCTGAGCATCGCCCGTGGAACTTGCCAACATGTGTGGTAGCCCCAGGAGGTTTGTAACCACCTCTTGAAACTAGTAAACTCACCCCTCATCTCAAAAGTTAACTCTCTTGACTTGAGATCAAGGAAGGGTTGCAAAGCCCTAAGCCTCAGTGGCTAACCTCAACAACAGGGACTTAGGCAAGCCTTGTTGGTGAGCTAAACCATGAGATAAATACTTGTGTCACCTTGTGCTTGATTTACTTCCATTGCAGTTCATATTATTATTAAGGTGATTTCTAGGGTTTGAGGTCGATCTACTTGCTTACTCTTGTGCTACCACTTTGTGTTGTCAATCTGTGATCTACTACCCTACAGGAAGCTCAGTAATTTCTCCAATCTAAGTTTCCATCCTTAGATTTTGAACTGTATGATGAAATTGTCTGCAGGTGTGACAGTGCTACCGTTCTAGCCTAGCAGTGCCGTAGGGTGGCAATGCCGAGGGCTCAGAGCGGTAGTGTCACGGGTTGGAATTGATGTTTGCTCAAGTTTTGTTTTAATAGGCCTATTCACCCCTCCCCCCTCTAGGCTAACTAGAGATCCTACAAGTGGTATCAGAGCGGGTTACCTCATGTATGCTTCATCGTGCGAGGCACAAGACCGACAGCGGCGAGCTCAGCGCATCTACAGCAAGCAACACCATGCTTCCATAGCTAGAGGATACCGATGCCGAGAAAGCTCTAAATGAAGAAGAAAGAAAGAAAAGAAAGGCAGCAAGAAAAGCAAAAAGAGAAGCAAGAGAAAAGTAGAAGAAGAAGAAGAAGAAGAAGAAGAAGAAGAAGAAGAAGAAGGAGCTGCAAAGGCTTTAAGACAAGAAGCAAAGAAAAGAAGAAAGAAAGCTCAAGAGAGAAGCAAGAAGAAAAAGCAGAGAAGCTATGAAGAAGGAAGAAGAAGAGAAGGCAACCAATGCATCATCAAGTGACATATCAAGTAGTTCCGAAGATGGAGATGATGATGAGTCCTACCAAGTGACCAAGGAGGGCAATAAGGAGAAGAAAGGAAAGGGAAAAGTCGACTCCAACAACAAATATACCGCCATATCCGTTAACTATTCTTGGACTAATCATGATCGAAGGTCTTTCGTCAATGTGCCTATGGGCAAGTTACCTCATTTCGATAGGACTAACTTTGCCAAGTGGAAGCACTTGATGAGAGCCTATCTTATAGGTCTTCACCTTGGTATTTGGGAGGTTGTTTGCAATGGATTTGAGCCACCAGTTGATCCCAAGAATCCAACTCTAGACCAAATGCGAATTATTCATCTCTATGGTCAAGCCACAAGTGTGTTGCTTAGTGCTTTGGATGGTGATGAGTATAATAGAGTGATGGTTGTTGATGTTACCAAGAAAATATGGGACACCTTGCGCCTTGCACATGAAGGGGTTGACAAAGTGAGGAAGGTAAGAATTGAGTTGTTGATGGCCAAGCTCAACCGATTCATGATCTTGGATAGAGAAGGGCCACAAGAGATGTTTGATAGGTTGATGGTGATTGTCGGCAAGGTTAGAGGCTATGGTGGTGATGAGCTAGATGATCACAAGGTATTGAAGATTATGTTGGAAGCTTACTCACCTAGAAATGAGACCGTGGTGACTCTAATTAGAGACAAGAAGAAGTTTGAGTACTTCACACCAAATGATGTACTTGGGAGGATCTTGACCTTTGACATACAAAGAGAAGAAGCAAATGAGAGAAAGAAGCTTGGTGAGTTGCAAGCAAAGCTAGATGGCATGAAGATCAAGGGTGTAGTTCTCAAAGCCAATAAATCAAGCAAGCAAAGCTCTACAAGCAAGTCCAAGATCAACAAGCAAGCCAAAAGCAATCAAGCAAGTCCAAGAGCGAGTAGAGACTACATCATCCTCAAGTGAAGATGAAAATGATGATGAACATTATGAGAAAGTTGATGTTGCTCTCTTCATGAAGAGATTTCAAAAGGGACTAAAGAAGCAAGGCTACAAGGTAGTGAAGAGAAAGTTTCCACACAAGAAGAAGAGGGCATGCTACAATTGTGGTAGCACCGAACATTTCATTGCCAAGTGTCCATATGAGATCAAAGACAACAAGTACAAGAAGGACAAGAAAGAGGACATGGCCGACCATAGAAAGAGTAAGAAGTACATGGGAGAGGCTCACATTGGGCATGAATGGGACTCAACTAGAGAGAGCACAAGTGAAGAGGATGAGATGGTTGCAACTGTTGCTATCCACAAGTCATCCCCTACACTAAGGCTCTTCAACAACATGTTCGATGATGACTACTACACCCCTCACATTTGTCTCATGGCAAACAGTGAGAAGGTAAAATCAATAGCCAAACCTCCTCCACCTCCTAGTGATATCTCTAGTAGTGATATTAGTGATAACTCTAGTGATGATGGATCTACTGATGAAGAAATTAACTTGATAACTAAAAATTTAGATGGAAAGACCAAATTTGTCAACACTAAGCTAATGGAGGATTTAGAGAGTGTCTAAGCCAAGCTAGAATCTAGATAGGAGACTCTTATCCAACAAGAGGATCTCTACATTGCTAGCAAGGAAGCTCTTGTGTTAGAGAGAAGTGAGGTGGAATCCTTGCATAAGGCCTTGGCCAAAGAGAAAGAGGACCATGCTATCACAAAGAAAGCTCATAATGCTCTCAAAAAAAGTATTGTGACTTGGATGAAAAGCACAAAGTGCTTGAGCTACAATATGGCATTCTTTGGGATAGCAACTCATAGCCCTCTAAGGCAAAGGAAACCTCTACTCCCTCTACTAGCCAAGGTTGTGGAAAATGTTATAATCTTGATTTGAACGCCTATTCCACTAACCTTGCAAATATGGAGGCCATGAGAAAAGAGATTGCTAGGCTCAATGAAATCATTGGAAAAGGGTGCATGGATGACAAGGCACAAACCAATGACAAGAAGAAGGATGAACCAAAAGGGCCACAATACAAGAAAGGAAGGCATCCCTCAATCAAGCATGGGCTAGGCCACACAACAGGAGCCAAAACAAATGGGAGAAAGATAGCGAATGGCTATGAGTGTGTATAGTTTGAAAGGAAGGACAGAATCAGTACAGATCAGCCTGGATAGACCGTGGCAGTGCAATGACCCCAAGCGACAGTGCCACGGTGAAGGGGGCAGTGCCGCGCCCTGCAAAAATGGGAAGGCTACCCATTCTATTCCTGATCAGACTAAGCCCATGAAGAAGGTGTCTCAGTAGAAGCAGGTTTCACAGAAGTCAAAGGAATCAATGTGGGGCACTATGAACAAGTATGCATATCAACCAAAGGGCCACACACCTCAACAAACCTTGACATCATGCTTTATGTTGAAGAACAACAGTAGTGGAAAAGTAGTTGCCAAATATGTTGGCAAGGAAACTAATGTTTATAGAAACACTTCTATTTGGGTTTCTAAGATTCTTGTGACTAACATGCAAGGCCTCAAGTCAAGTTGGGGACCTAAATCAAGGAACTAAACTTGTTTTGCAAGCATACTCCTCCGGTGGATCAAGTTGGGTGCTTGATAGTGGATGTACAAATCATATGATCAGAGAAAGGAGTATGTTCTCATCATATTCCCCGATGAAGCACTCAAATAAAAATATTGTCTTTGGAGACAATTCAAAGGGGGATGTGATTGATCTTGGTAAACTTGCTATAACCCTTGAGCATTCAATTACAAATGTTTTACATGTTGATTCGTTGAGTTACAATTTGTTGTCTGTTTCTCAATTGTGTGAGATGGGCTACAATTGCCTCTTTATGGATAAGGGTGTGGAAGTCTCAATTGTGTGAGATGGGCTATAATTGCCTCTTTACAATTGCCTCTATTGTCTTTACGGGACGATTAAAGAATAAGCTTTACCTAGTTGATTTCAATAAAAGTAAAGTGAAGCTTGAGACTTGTTTATTGGCAAAATCTAGCATGGGTTGGCTTTGGCATCGCCGACTAGCCCATGTTGGGATGATGAACTTGGCCAAACTTCTAAAAGATGAACACATCCTTAGACTAACAAATGTTCACTTTGAGAAAGATAGGATTTGTAACGCTTGTCAAGCCAGAAAGCAAGTAGGAGTACCTCACCCACCAAAGAGCATCATGCCCACTGAGCAACCATTGGAGTTAATTCACATGGATCTCTTTAGACCGGTCACCTACCAAACTCTCGGGGGTAACAAATATGGTCTTGTTATTGTTGATGGTTATTCCCATTTCACTTGGGTATTCTTTTTGTATGACAAATACCAAGTTCAAGAGAAGGTGAAGATATTTGTTAGAAGAGCACAAAAGGAGTTTGTTTACACCAAAATTTGGAAGGAATCTCACAGGGACTTAAAAGCTCCCAATATCATGTCATCAAGGAAGCAATTGCGTGCAGATCGGAATTAGCTTATTCGAATGTAGCACTGGAATCGGCTTTCTTCAGGTAATGCCAGCAGATGACGACGAAGGCTAC
Organism: Miscanthus lutarioriparius; assembly: GCA_904845875.1. NCBI lineage: Eukaryota > Viridiplantae > Streptophyta > Magnoliopsida > Poales > Poaceae > Miscanthus > Miscanthus lutarioriparius. The sequence goes on from CAJGYO010000723.1 coordinate 111,863, forward strand.
GATCGGCGCCAGGACAAAGCATGTTGGACTCTATAAAAAGGGAAAGATTAGAGTCCAAGTTATCTTAAATTAGGAATATTTTCTCATAGGGCCAAAGATTGTGATGAGTCATGCTTAGATAGGAGTCATGCTTAGGTTCTGGGTATAAATACCAAACCCCGGCTATTGTAAAGGATACAAAATCAATCCGATACAAGTTATTTACTTTTTTCGGCTTCGACCACCCCTTAGGAGTAGGAGTAGAGTATATCTCGGCAAGTTCTTTAGCAAGTACAGCTGCATCAATCCGATCAACCTCCACTACGACTCTGGTATGAGTTAGTTATCGATTCATGTCTAGTTCAAGTACGGCTGCATCAATCTGGTCGACCTCCACTGCTTGAACTAGATTAAGGTCAAGTTATCAGCTCTATCTAAGGGTGGCGTTCCTTCAAATAGATTCATTAAGTTACCGATATTGCTTATTGCTTCCATTATTTATTTAATTACAGCAATATCACTTCGCCTGATTGGGATGGATCTAGATCGGCCTTATATCCTTTTCTAACCCATCGTTTGTCAATCTAAAACTGATTTAATCTGCACTTTAAATGATGAGTTATGTTTTATCGGCTGTTTTATGTCAATGTTGATCATGCATAGCGTGCGGTTAAGGCGTGTTTGATCTTGAGTAGATCTATTGGCTAGCGAAAACTGTTCCATGGCCTGTTATCATGGCCTGTGTGATTCTACCTCACGCCCCACTGTTAGCACCATAGAGTGGGGATCGTTATTTGGTAGATCTATTCCTGAGAAGGCATGACCTTAACTGTGCGTTATGCCTGAATCGACTGTTTTAGCCGATATCGAGCGCTTTCACGAACAGTTTGCATCATGAGATCATTGAAGTAGCGATAGGTTGAAAGATGTGTTAGCCCCATGATCTTATTATTGTATTACAACCTGCATGATTCTACCTCATGCCCCACTAATATTAGTAATAAGTTAGGGTCATCGAGTCTATTGTTGTTTCTACGGCCTGCATGATTCTGCCTCATGCCCCACTGGTCATAGCGATAGATGAGATCTAACATGTTCATTAGATTTATCTCTATTAAATGGTTGAATGATGATGAACTATTTCTTTTATAAAGGAGTTCGGTTACTTGCAGTCATTGGCTTAGCATGAACTAATTACTGTTGATATCTTTTTGCCAGTGACCAATATTTGTCTAAAACAATGATATTCATCTAGAATGATAACCGATTCTTCTTACACAACCCCATGAGCTTTAACCGATTTATTCTTACGACTATGCTGGAATCGACTATTTAGTCGATCTCCTTTCATATCAGCTCTCAGAGCCGCATATTCAGAACTGTTTGGCAACACCGGCATGTTCCGCCCTTAATTACTGATAAACTTTCTCTCCTTGTCAATTGTAGGGTCAAATTGACTGGCACGTCTCAGGAGGAGTGCGCAGGATTGACCACCCCTGCGCTGAAGCTATGCGGATCTCCAGCTCCATCGAGCGGACCCTTCCGGCTTGCTTGTGTGTCCTCGGCACGGGACGAAATTCTGTGTCGACACGCGTTTCTGGCACGCTCGGTGGGACCCCACAATCGTCATGGTGATTCACAACAACAACGATATCCTTATGCTGCATTTTGAAGATCTACCTGATGGGGATAAGGGTGTCATCAGCAAAGCTACAGAAGAGTTTCAGAACAAGTGTTTGTTGTCCTACACCAAAACACGTGACAACACAATTATTTAGGAATTTCCACTACCAAGAGTTCTATTACACGGGCAGACAGATACAACTAAAGATGAAGACAGGTGCTTCTTTAAGGAAGTTGTAGGCAAATCTATTTGTGATGCCATATCAAGCCATAACGAAGCTTTCTTGGACATATTCCACAATGCCATGAGAGAGGCGATTCATGGGTTTCCAGTTGGTCAAGGTGGGCCGGCTTATTACAACATTCTAGATCCATCATCCCAAAGGACTAATCAAGTCAGTACCAGCCATCAAGAAGTAGCACCAGCTGATAATGGTGATGTCTAGGTAGTTCAGGGTTCATCTGAACAAACTTAAGGAACTACTGCAAATCAGATACAGTACAATCCTGGACCGTCAGTACAGCATGTGCAACAGCCGATGGGGCAAAGTCAGAACTAGGTGATCAATTTTGGCACATCAGGCCACATACCGTCGTCGGCTCAAAAAATAGCACCATCAATTCAAAGGATCCGTAGAGATATAGATCCTTATGTCTACAATTAGAGACTTCAAGCAGCAAGCTAGCAAAGAACCCAGCAGATCGAGATTCCACAAGGGTATCACTGTGGCATGGATTATAACACCCTTCACATGATGCCAAATCCAGGATATCAAGACACACGAGATTTCAATCCACAGATGAGTCAGCAGGTGCAGAGAAATCTAAATTCAAATGCTGACGAGTTGCTACTGAGGGTGACCGAGATGATGAAGAATCAGTTCGGTCTGAAGCCAAAAGGGCTGACCTTTTCGTACAAACGCCCATATCCAGAATGGTATAATTTGGTCGCTCTTTCTGCAAATTACAGGCTCCTAGAGTTTGCTAAGTTCACTGGCCAAGACAATACAAGCACGATAGAACATGTCAGTCGGTATCTTACATAATTGGGCGAAGCATCAGTTGAGGATGCTCATCAAGTTCGTTTCTTCTCCTTGTCCTTATCAGGGCTAGCCTTCACTTGGTTTTCGTCACTACCAGTCAATTCCATTGCCAATTGGGCTGACCTAGAGAAGAAGTTTCATACATATTTTTACACTGGGACTAGAGAAAAGAAGATTACCGATCTTACAACTATAAGACAGAAGACTAATGAATCAGGCACTGAGTTTCTTTAGAGGTTCCGGGAGACTAGAAATTTGTGCTTCTCCTTAAACTTGGCTGATGATCAACTAGCTGCTTTAGCTGTTCAAGGAATGCTGCCAATGTGGAAAGAAAAGCTGCTGGGACAAGAATTTGACAACTTGGGTCAATTGGCTCAATGAATGGCAGCGCTCAATAGCCAATTCTAGAGTATGCGCAGAGATACCCAATTTCAGAAGAGTACCACAGTAGCTGAAGCTTATGATCCATACTCAGTCGATGACGACTATGAAGATGAAGAAGAAGAGGTTGCTGCAGCTAAATGGAATTAGGGCAAGAAGACAGTAATGGTGCCAAATCCTTGGGGAAGAGTCAAGGAGAGCTATGACTTTGATGTCACCAAATCAGACAAGCTCTTCGATTTCTTACTTGAGAAGGGGCAGATCAAGTTGCCCGATGGTCATGTTATGTTGCCTCCTGATCAGTTGAAGAATAAGAAGTTATGTAAGTTCCATAATGCTACCTCTCATTCCACTAATAAATGCAGAATCTTCAGGCAGCATATACAGAGGGCTATTCAGCAGGGGAGGCTCAAATTTGATACGCCTCAGAAAATGAAAGCTGATGATAATCCTTTCCCAAGAGATCAAAACATGATTGATGCTGGGCTACTCAAAGGAAGACTAAGGTCCTAACATCAACCAAATCAAAAGAAGTTGGAACAGTCGATCCCAAGATGCAAATATCGGCTGACGAGTACAGAGAGATTAGAAAACGTCGTGCCGAGCAAAAGAGCCGATACGATCTAGGGGAGATGTCAAAAGCAGGGATGACAAAGCCGTGAGTTACATCTCGGATCCTGTTGAATAAATGGCAGCGGCAGAAAGAAAAGGATTATCAGCGTTGGTTAAAGGATCAAGCATACCAGCATCAACTGAAAGAAGAGAGGTATGAAAGGAAACAAGCCGAATTACATTGGAATTGTCCTTTCTTCAGACATTGCTGGAATGAAGGTTTGAAGTTGCCTACCAGACATAGCTGTCTAGAATGTAGCAATCAAAATTGGGAGTTTAGGTAGTCTCAAACCAACCGCCGATCAATCCATGCTCAAGATGCATATCATCATAATAACATGGACCGGTGCTTAAAAAATAAAACTGTTCATAATCGGCTGGGAAAAAGAGTTGTTGACCAGGACTGGGCTGATTATAAAGAAGGCAATGAAAGAAAATATGCTTGGCAGGAAGGCCAATGGTGTCCAGGAGGTTTAACAAGAAGCCAGAAGAGAAGGGTGCAACGCCTAAGGAATAAAGAGATGGAACAGGCTCAGGCATCCGGTAAACCTCAAGTATGGCGTACCAAGCAAACAGTCGATAGAAAGCAACCATCAGCTAATATCCAAATGGCTTTTCTGTTGCCATCAGAATTCAGAGCTCCGGCAGATCAAGAAGTTTATAAGGATTTTGATGAATCGGAGTATGTGAAGATAGTTGCCAAGTTAACGGTTGTACAGCAAGCAATATTTGACAAACCAGTCAAACATCGGCACTTAAAAGCTTTATATATGAAAGGTCTTGTTGATGGGAAGCCGATGAACAAGATGTTGGTGGATGGAGGTGCTTCTATCAATCTTATGCCTTACACTACTTTTCGTAAGCTTGGCAAAGGACCAAGAGATCTGATGGAGACTGACATGATGCTTAAGGACTTTGGAGGGAATACGTCTAAGACCTGGGGGGCAATAAATGTCAAACTAACAATCGGGAGCAAGACTCTGCTCACCACATTCTTCATCATCGATGGGAAAGGGTCGTATAGTTTGCTCCTCGATCGTGATTGGATTCATGCGAACTATTGTATACCATCGACCATGCATCAGTGTTTGATTCAATGGCATGGAGATGATGTCGAACTGGTTCGCGCTGATGAGTCCGTGAGCATCGCAACAGCCGATCCAGTCTTTTGGGAACTAGGAGACTTTGAATGTTTTTCTGGCAGGTCATGGGAAGGAGGCTTTATTAAGATCAGCAATGAAAGCCAACAGCCGATGCAAGTGATCGGCTCTGAGAGTTTGTTTTAGTAAAAAGTCATGGCTTCACGTCGGCCATTAGATTAAGGAAAAATAAACATTAGCCCTGGAGATGGGTTTAGGCCGACAAATGTGGATGCTGAGTCAAATTGTAAGTGCGATTCAGAGTTAATGGATTTCTTAAAGAAGTTATGTTTTGCTTAATAGGATACTTGACCTGGGTTGATCAATCGTCTAACCTTTGGTATGAAATGTTCTGTGGGATGTTATCCTAACATCTAATCAACATTCGATAGCTGATTCGTTCTCGGTTCTAAAAGCTGGTACCAAGAGGGTATCGCCTCTAGTTCAAAAAATGAAAATCTTCAAAGACAATAAAAGCCGATAGGATATATATCGCCTATAGAGCAAAAAACAAAAAGCAAAAACAGCCATACACAAGAGCATTGCACTGAGACACATTCATGAAAAGAACAGGGGTCTTTGTTCATCGGATTACCCTAGATACAATCTAATCAAAGACCTTGTTCACCACATCCTGGGCGGATGTGATGTCTACTATGGCCTCCGCTACCAAAACAAATTCCTCGAGCAGGTCCTCATGTTCCTCAGGGCCATCGCCCATTGGGAAACTAGTCTCCATGGCATGGAGCTCGTACCCAGTTTGGACTTGTGTCATGGTCAGCACCACCGCCGCACCGTGATCAACGCTGTGGAGGGCAATCTCTTGAACGCGGGCCGGGATGTCTTGGAGACGAATGGCGATGGGGGAATCCCGAGCATTGACGGCGTCCATGGCCGCGTTCGCCGCCAGTTGGAGAGACTCCAACTACACCATCAGGGCTGACAATCATAGGAACAAAAAGGCTATTAAGATAAAGATAATGGAAATTGGAATAAGGTGTTCCTGGAATTCATCTTACCCGCCACTGTGGTGTCAGACTCGGCCATCCATGCTCGGACGGTGCTGGCCTCCTCCTCAGCCGCGTGAAGGGCGGCCTGAGAGACCCCGAGGCGAATCTCAAGTTGGCCTCAGAATAATGATTCTGAGCCATCCTCCACTCATGAAGGTAGCGTCGGGCGTCGTCGCCATTGTAGGAGTCGAAAGAATCCGACGACGAGGACGACACAGAAGATGCGGCGTCAGAGGGCCCGCCGGCCCTAGGGAGAGGACGAAGACTGTCATTCACAACAAACCTGAAGGCGAGTTAGAACAGTTCATCATCATAAACAGGCAATGTCAGTCTCACCTCATGTGTTGGAGACGCTGGTTCATTGGCATGTTCTCCTCCGAGATCTCCTCCGCCACACGCTTGCCTCGGTTATCCTCGCCGGCCATGAAAAATGATTGGATCTACGGAAGGGAGAAAGAAAACCGCTACAGGGTTTTCGGCAGGTGGAGAAGAGCAAAGGAACAGTTGCGAGTGGAGATGTGTTCGAGGCCAAAGCCATCGGCTAGTATTTGAAGACATGAAGCGAAGAGGTGGATGCATCGGGGCATGCAAAAGGCAACCGCAATTAATGGAAGGCGAAGTGTCACTTCACTAATGCCGATGGGAATACGGCGTTGGGCAACTGAGGGCAGGAAATCGAAGGGCTCTCTTAATAAAATCCATGTTTGTAGACTTAATTAGATTAAGAATAGAAGTCTGGGATCGGCTATATCAAGTAGGCTCTTTAGCCAAAACAAGAAGCGTAATTAAATAACGGCGAGTATGATCGATTCTACACAAGATATGCGTTGACATGCAGATTTCAAGTCTGGAACATCACGGATCGCTCTCAACATTTCTAGCCAAATAGCATCAGCCCCCGCGATCTGTGGTTTGCCTTCTTCGGCTGATTCAGGGATGCTCTCGAGGATGTACTTATGATGGTCAATGGCAATAAGACTCTGGAGAAAGCTGGGGATGGATTACCCTTGATGGCCAAGAGCAAGATAGGCGGTATAGTCGCCTAATCGGGAGAGACCTTATCGGATCAAACATTGTATGCCTGATAATATTTACATTTTGGAGACACTGAGAGGAGAAGAGGAATTCGACAGAGCAATCAAATGGGGAATATTTAAAGGAATATTATCCTAGCATTTGGATTAATATTTGACAACCAATTTGCTCGGCTGTCAGAGTCGATACCAGAAGGGTATCACTTCTAGTGTGAAGATAAACCCAGAGGGGTAAGAGCCGGTACGATGTGTATCGCCCAGAGGAGCGAGGCAAACACAGACAAAGTGATGCATGAAATAAAAGGAAAATCATTGGAGACGAGGGAATTGTTTGTTGAAATCACTTATTACAAGCTACAGACCAGAAAACACTTTGTTTACTATATCGTCGGCCTGGGAGGTCAGGGCTACAGAGTTGGCGACGTCGAAGAAATCCTCGACCAGGCACTCATAATCTCTAGGGTATCCGGTGGCTGGAGCTCCACGGGGAAGAAGCCGAAGATCATGGCCGGAGTGAACTTGCGCAGCAGCCAACGCCATAGTAGCACCATGATGAACGCCATGAAGAGCGACTTCTCTGACGCGGTTCGGGATGTCGTGCAAGCAAACCACCAGAACGGCGCCCCTAGCATTGACAAATCCCGCCGCATGGTCCACAACTAAACAAAGACTTTCTAGCTGAGCCGATAGATCTAAAGGATTTAAGGAAGAGTTGATCAGGATCTTGGAGGCAAAAGTTAAGAAGAAACAGAGAATTATGGTAAATGTCTCACCAGCGATTCTAGCTTCAGCCTTGGCTAGCCTCTCCCGCACCGGGTTGGCCTCAGGGGGTGATCGGCCCTGAACTATGGCCGGAGCCGACTCCATAATAGAGAGGCAGTCGGCAAGTTTCTCGCCAGTCCGGTCAATGGAAGCGATCAAGTCATCGTTATCTCTCAGCCTCCTCGGATAGAGGGGGAGCTGGTGATGAATTGGTGTTGAGGATGACTCCAAAGGCTGAGCAGAGTCGGCCCTCTGCTCTGTAACGACAGGAGCATCGCGAGGTGCACCCTATTGATGATGGATACGCTGGTGCGATGATGCAGATCCATTGAGGGCCTCCTCATCAGACCTCTTGATGTTCTCCATGATCTCAAACCTACGGAAAAAGTAGAAACTATACTAAGGATGCAGGAGGTTTGAGACAAAGCGGGTGGTTTTTTTATCCACAACCGTGGCCCGTATATATAGCCCGGGAAGGCAAGAAGATAGATTTCACCGGGGGTGTAAAATTGAAATCAGGAATGGAAATGGATTGACACTCTGGAAATTTAGGGGACAGATAACGAAGGATGACAGATTCAGACTTATTGCTTCCCCGAATTACAAAATATCGTGGGGTGGATACGAAGAATTTACATTGACCAGAGACCGACCCACCAAGACTTCTTTCGATTGAAGGGAGTCTGGATCCTCACAAGGCCGAATGTCATCGTGAACAGAGTCACGTAAGCTTGTTGATAGAATTGTGCCAGGAAAAGGGGAAAAGGCCACCCAACAGATGCCTAGCTGATTTCTCGGTGGCTGGGGAACTGTGGGAAAGAAGCTTGTGGCTTTCTCAGTGGGCATTTGGTGGAACGAACATGGGGAAGGTGTCCACACATTTTAGCCCTTGCAAACACTAGAATAGCTCTACAAGCATGGTGAGAAGACACAGGTGATATCACAAGACTTCTTCTAGCCACAGTAGCTGATCCTTTTGCTCGACAAGGCGCTAGAATGAGCGACACAATCACCCTATGCACAAGAATTCTTCTAACCACTCAAGATCTTCATAGCAAAAGAATGGACCATGGAGGGTCTGGCGGAGTTAGAAGCACTCGAGGGAGCAGATGGAGAAAAACATGGCTGGATTGTTGTGTTGCTCAGTCCAGGGTCAGATAGACATTTTATAGCTGGCCCAGAAAGATGAATCCAAGTGCCCGTGAAGCAGTGACGCTCTTGTAAAAGTTTTGAGGCATATGCTCATGAGCTGACGCAGGCGGTGACAAACAGTAGACCCTAGATCAAGATTCTCTACCCATGACTGTGGACCAATCAGGGATACAGACATGATAATTTTGGAATAAAATTACTTTTATCCCAAAATTGGGGGGCATGTGTTTACACCAAAATTTGGAAGGAATCTTGCAGGGACTTAAAAGCTCGCTAGATCATGTCATCAAGGAAGCAATTGTGTGCAGATCAGAATTAGCTGATTCGAATGTAGCACCAGAATTGGCTTTCTTCAGGTAACGCCAGCAGATGACGACGAAGGCTACGATCGGCGCCAGGACAAAGCATGTTGGACTCTACAAAAAGGGAAAGATTAGAGTCCAAGTTATCTTAAATTAGGAATATTTTCTCGTAGGGCCAAAGATTGTGATGAGTCATGCTTAGATAGGAGTCATGCGTAGGTTCCGGGTATAAATACCAAACCCCGGCTATTGTAAAGGACACGCAATCAATCCAATACAAGTTATTTACTTTTTTCGGCTCCGGCCACCCCTTAGGAGTAGGAGTAGAGTAGATCTCGGCGTGTTCTTCAGCAAGTACGGCTACATCAATCCGGTCGACCTCCACTGCTTGTCTATAAGTACCGTCATGGCTTATACCTCTGTTTGTATAGCTGCATCGATCCGGTCGACCTCCACTACGACTCTGGTATGAGTTAGTTATCGATTCTTGTTTAGTTCAAGTACGGTTGCATCGATCCGATCGACCTCCACTACTCGAACTAGATTAAGGTCAAGTTATCGGCTCTATCTAGTGGTGGCGTTCCTTCGGATAGATTCATTAAGTTACTGATATTGCTTATTGCTTCCATTATTTATTTAATTACAGCAATATCACTTCGCCCGATTGGGATTGATCTAGATCAGCCTTATATCCTTTTCTAACCCATCATTTGTCAATCTAAAACTAATTTAATCTACACTTTAAATGAAGAGTTATGTTTTATCAGCTGTTTTATGTCAATCTTGATCGTGCATAGCGTGCGATTAAGGCGTGTTTGATCTTGAGTAGATCTATTGGCTAGCGAAAACTATTCCATGGCCCATTATCATGGCCTGTGTGATTCTGCCTCACACCCCATTGTTAGCACCGTGGAGTGGGGATCGTTATTTGGTAGATCTATTCCTGAGAAGGCATGACCTTAACTGTGCGTGATGCCTAAATCGGTTGTTTTAGCCGATATCGAGCGCTTTCACGATCAGTTCGCATCATGAGATCGTTGAAGTAGCGATAGGTTGAAAGATGTGTTATCCCCGTGATCTTATTATTGTATTATGGCATGCATGATCCTGCCTCATGCCCCACTGATATTAGTAATAAGTTAGGGTCATCGAGTCTATTATTGATTCTACGGCCTGCATGATTCTACCTCATGCCCCACTGGTCATAGCGATAGATGAGATCTAACATGTTCATTAGATTTATCTCTATTAAATGGTTGAATGGTGATGAACTATTTCTTTTACAAAGGAGTTCGGTTACTTGCAGTCATTGGCTTAGCATGAACTAATTACTGTTGATATCTTTTTGCCAGTGACCAATATTTGTCTAAAACAATGATATTCATCCAGAATGATAACCGATTCTTCTTACACAACCCCATGAGCTTTAACTGATTTATTCTTACGAATATGCTGGAATCAACTATTTAGTTGATCTCCTTTCATATCAGCTCTCAGAGCCGCACATTCGGGACTGTCTGGCAACACCGGCATGTTCCGCCCTTAATTACTGATAAACTTTCTCTCCTTGTCAATTGCAGGGTCAAATTAACTGGCAAGTCTCAAGAGGAGTGCGTAGGATCGACCGCCCCTGTGTTGAAGCTAGACGGATCTCTAGCTCCATTGAGCGGACCCTTCCAGCTTGCTCATGTGTCCTCGACACAGGACGAAATTCCGTGTCGACAGAGTTTGGTCTCCCAATCAAGAAATTGAGAAGTGATAATGGGACCGAATTCAAGAATACTCTTGTTGAGGAGTTTCTTGATGAAGAGGGCATCAAGCATGAGTTTTCAACTCCATACACCCATCAACAAAATAGTGTAGTAGAGAGAAAGAATCGAACACTCATTGGCATGGCAAGGACAATGCTAGATGAGTACAAGATGTCAGATCTCTTTTGGTGTGACGCCGTCAACACCGCTTGCCATGCCATCAACCGCCTCTACCTACATAAGAAGTTGAAGAAAACTTTACTTTATAGTATTTGAGTGCAAGTGTTTCATACTTAACAAGAAACCCAAAACCTCTAAGTTTGCACCTAAAGTTGATGATGGTTTTCTTCTTGATTATGGATCAAATGAGCATGCCTACCGTGTCTTCACAAAACTGTAGCATCTCTAGTTGGCCTAGAGGAGGGGTGAATAGGCCTGTTAAAACAAACACTCAAACTTTTATCAAATTCACCCTACGGCACTGCCGCTCTAGAGGGCGGCACTGCCAGACCAGAACAGCGGCACTACCGCACCTGCAGACAACTTTGAGTCACAGTTCAAAATCAGTGAATGGGAACTTAGATCGGAGAAATTTCTTAGCCTACTGTAGGTATGATAGACACAGATCAAGAGCTAGAAGTTTGAGGAACACCACACACAAGTAGATCGACTAGAAACCCTAGAAATCACCTCAACCAACAATATGAAATGCAAGTAATGTAAATTAGGCACGAGTGACATAATGATTTATCCTGTGGTTCAGCTCGCCACCAATGCTTGCCTACCTCCACATTTTTGAGGTTAGCCACTAAGGCTTAGGGCTTTCCAACCCTTCCTCGTTCTCAAGTCAAAAGACTTAACTCTTAAGATGAGGGGTGAGTTTACTAGCTTCAAGAGATAGTTACAAACCTCCTAGGGCTGCCACGCAAGTTGGCAAGCTCCATGGGCGATGCTCTAGCCGGCTAGGAGCCAAGCTCCAAGAGTAACAAACACAACCGCTAGCCAAAACATGAACCAAGTGCTCTTTTGAATTGAGGAATCAATGAAGCTGCTCTCTAATCGAGTTTTGGACCCTTTTCTCTCAAGGATTGATGGTGAAATCAATGGATTTGCTTGAGGGCTCAAGGTCAACAATGGAGGGAGAGAGAGAGGCTCCTTTCTATTTTGGGCGTGCTGAAGTAAGGAAGAAGAGGCATAGAGCCATTGGGGAGGAAGGGGAAGGGTATAAATACCCTCTTGCCCCAACAGTCACTTAAGTCATGGCAGTGCCATGGCACAAGTGCGGCAGTGCCACACTACGGCAGTGCCTCTCTTCAAGTGCGGCAGTGCCACACCACACAAGACAGCAAGGGTAAGAGTGAAGTGTAGACTGTCTTAGCTGTGAATCTGAGGATGCATGTGTATGTTTGAGTACTTGCTAGCACATATTAGCTTAAGCATTGTGTCCCCCTTTATAGTACGGCTTTTCCTATACTCAAATTCAAAATATAAAAGAATTTAAACCTCCTTTGAGTTTGAAGCCATCTACATTTATAATTGGGGGCTCCTTCATTTCGTGTAGCATCCTTAAACATGAATTCCCTGCTTGTCATCTCGATAAATCCCATTAGTTCTCTAATTGTGTGGTCATTATCACCAAAACCCACAATTAGGGCTTGATTGCACTTTCAATCTCCCCCTTTTTGGTGATTGATGATAACCCAATTAGAGCTTACAAAAGATATGAAATAAATACTGAGATTTTTTAGGCATGGGTGTAGAGCCTCCCCCTAAATGTGTGAATAGAGAATTGAATTCTCAAATTGTCATAAGAAGCCAAGATTCACATTTTAGTGAAAGTGATGGGGCTCCCCTACATCCATGCTCCTATGGGGTGCTGCATACTATGTCAGGTATGTAAAACGTGATGCAAATGATAGTTTATGGATAACATGGTTTGCTGTTGTAGCTGGGTGCGGCACTGCTGCACTAGAGTGTGGCACTACCGCACTTGTTGTAACAGCATAGATCAGAATAGACACCTCACAGCATGTGATACATATAAAGATATATATTCTAGCACAATTGTATCACAAGCGACAACATAGATTAATATATGTCCATATCCCACACATATATAAAGTACTTAAGTAGCATTATAACATAAATAGAGTTTCTAATGGACTCTCAAACTCTCACTTAACGAAGACTACTCTAAATGGATATGAACATAACTCTAGCTGCAACAAGCTCCATGGTGTCAAAAAAGTTGTTGACCCCACTAATTTTCTCCCCCTTTGGCATAAAGCACCAAAAAGAGAAGAAAAGAAGAAAGACCAACACTCACTCCTCATCCTCTTGAATGGTGTCCCAATCGACATCATCCCCACCAGCAGCTCCACTTTCACCTGCAACGACCTCCTCTCCACCATCATTATCGTCATCGGAGGAGGAGGAGGAAGAAGAAGACACCACCGCCCTCCCTTGGTGATGAGTAGTCGAAGTGTGGCACTCATGCCTGGTGCTCCTCCTCATGGACTACAAGGTGGATCTCAAACTAGTGTGTGGATCAAGCTCTGGCTGCTCCTGCTCCTCCTCCTCCTCCTCCTCATCCTCTGAATCTGTGTCAGAAAGACTAGGGAGGTCATCAAACCTCGGTGGTGACTGAACTGGAGAAAGAGGTGGCAGCCCTGCATGCTCTCTAGCCTCCCAGTTGGCTTCATGGTTGTAACACCCCTGGTGTTACGAGCTTCTTAGCACCACGATTTAGGGCTAAGTCAAATTTTCGAAACGAGTTTCTCGGAATTTTTGATTTAAAATATACTTGATGTGATAAGTGAATCCTGTGTGACTTAGTTTTGTGGACTCAAATAAACGCCCCAGTTAAATTACTTAGTGCGTAGAAATATTTAGGAATGTCCGATAACGGTTCTAGAAAATAAATAGCAAATGGCTTGTTTAATTTATTAAGCATGAAAAACATTTTTTATAAACAAAAATAAAATATGACTGGTATATAGTACTTAAGTAAAATTCAGAGCATGATTTTGGTTGCATTTAAAATATCTAGTAACAAACTTTAGTGCTTTAGCCGTGTTTGAAAATATAAATAGCTGGCTTGTTAAATGAAGATTTGAGTGCTGAAACAATAATGAGAGTGCCGCTGGCCACTCACCTCACCTACCTCGCCGGTATGACGCGCGTGTTGATGGATGAGTTGGATGGGCTGCTGCTACCATGTACTGCTTTGCTTGTTTTCCCTTCATCACTGCCAGTTCCATCACTTCACCCTATGCCTCTTGGCGTGCTCTCTGCTGTCTGCCTCTGTGCTGAGCTGAGCAACTAACGTAACTACGCCTACACTTGTGCCACTGTCACTCAGTCACATCGCAGGTCAATCCATGCCAGACCTATCTCTCCCTCCCTCCCTTTTTCCTCTGCTGCACCAAGCCCTTGTAGCATTGCCGCCAAGCCCCATACTCCTCCCTTTTCTTCTCGCTGTGTTGCTCTCTCCGATGTAGTCACCGTCGTCGTGCCTCACGTTGTCCGTCATGAGCTCCACTGTCGCGCCGTTCCTGCAGCTTTTAGCGCCGCTTCCCCCGTGACCGCACATCGGTGTACCCGCCATGGCTGCATCTGTCGTTGCCCGGCCCGGACGCCGAGCCCTGCGAAGCTCCCTGCTTCCTCACGCTAGTCCTAGCTCCCCCACAACTACGTAGCTCCTCCTGAGCCATTGTGCCCGCGGCCTACTGCTCTGGGCGGCCTCTGCTAGCACCTACGGCCACTCCCGTCATCGTGGCCATCGTCGGGCCATGGACGCCGCCATCCCGGCCGGGACGCCCCACCTCCTGCGCGCATGAGCTCCACGCTCCATGCTGGTACGGCTGCTCCACGGTGCTGCTTCTCCCAGGTGCACCCTACCATCTTCCACGCTAGGTCCGCCGGTGCCGAAGGGCCTGCCTCGCCAAGCCACCATGACCCACCCGCCGTTGCCCTGTTCCCCTCGCCTCTGCGCTGCCTTTTCCGTGCGCCTCGATCGTGCTGGTGCTTCGCCGGTGCCGAGGAACTTGTCTCGTTGGCCGCCATGTCCCACAGCCGTCGAGCCTTCGTTGCCCGTGTCGCTCCTCCTGCCATCATCTGCTCCGGTGCTGCCGTTGTCGCCTCCCCTACCATGGCTGGTGTGCCCGCCTCCATGGCTCACGTGGGTAGGCTTCCACGGGTCGGCTCGGCTCTTGCCGTGGTCAGCCCGAGGCTGCGCGGGTCCCCATGCGGCTCATCGGTGGGTGGTCCGGTGCCTCCATGAATTCCCCGACCCCATCACGTTGTTCCTGCCATCGGCCGGTGCTCCTCGTCGGCCCTCTGCTTTTGAGGATGAAGAGAAGGGTATGAATCCAAGTAGGAGTTTTGTACAAGGTTCTAGGTGTAAAATACATGACTCATCTAAATAGTGCCTATGGATCTCGAGTTGAATAGAGGTAAACATAGGGTCATTTTTGCAAAACCGCCAGCACACCCTGGCTTGCCAGTTGGGCTGGCTGGTTGGGCCACGCTCGCTGTCCGTTGGGGCCGCTGGCCTCCTCTGTGGGTCACGCGCGCCGCTTCCCCCATGCCCGAGCGTTAGCGTACCCACCATGGCTGCATCCGCCATTGCTCGGCCCGAACACCAAGCCCTACGAAGCTCCCAACTGCCTCACGCTAGTCCCTGCTCCCCCGCAGCTGCGCTGCTCCTAAGCCATCGCGCTCGTGGCCCGCTGCTCCGGGCGGCCTCCGGCAGCACCAGCGGCCCTCCCGTCACCGTGGCCATCATCGGGACATGGATGCCGCCATGCCACCCCACCTCCTGCACGTGTGAGCTCCACACTCCGTGCTAGTATGGCTGCTCCGTGGCGCTGCTTCTCCTAGACGCACCCCACCATCTTCTGCGCCAGGTCCACCGGTGCAGAAAAGGGCCTACCTCGCCAAGCCACCGCAACCCACCCGTCGTTGCCCTATTCCCCTCGCCTCTGCGCTGCCTTTTCTGCATGCCTCGGCCATGCTGGCGTTTCATCGGTGTCGAGGAACTTGCCTCGCTGGCCACCGTGTCCCATAGCCGTGGCGCCTGCGTTGCCCGTGTTGCTCCTCCTGTCGTCATCCGCTCCGATGCTGCCGTTGCCGCCTCCCCTGCCGCGGACGGTGTGCCCGCCTCCATGGCTCGCGCGGGCAGTGTAACACCCCAGGTGTTTGTCACTAGTTAAGCAATGGGTTTAAGCTCAACCATGACATGTTAAGTGGTGTTGGAGATGTCAAGGTCAAACCTTTGGAAATGAGCCCCAACCTAAACTCGGATATTGCACCCTTGCTTTACATATAGGTCCATTTCAGGATATATGCTTGGCTAGTGTTATTGGAATATCTTCATGTGTCTCACATCAATATCCATCTATATTGATCACTAGAAAAGTTTCATGAAGTTTGGAATCAAGAAGTCACATAAAATGATAAGTTACATCTTTGTTGGAATTGCCATGTTAAGTGAATGGAAACATTGGTCATTAAATGAACCTTGCAACCTTGCCCAAATGACTCTAGAGGAACTCTACAACAAAAGTTATGAAAAGTTCATGTTGAGCAAGTGGCCAGAAAATGCTTCAATAGATCAAAACGGATAATTTAAGCTTTATCATGATGCTACTTTGACTTGATTTGAACTGTGTCTTACAGTATTTGCATGGCAGTGGAACCTAAATAAAAGTTGTTGCTCATCTTATGTAGAACAAACTTTGTTTAATGATCAAGAGCTAGATTAGCTTTGAAGCAACTCAAACCGAGGCCCAAAGATTGAACTCAGTGCTGTTTTGAAACCTCGAAAATCAGCTAAGTCTGGGATGACTGAAATTCGTGTTTGAGTCTTCGTGTACCCCACTTTGGAACCTTGTATCTCCCAAACTAGGCCTAACCAGCTAAACTTCATATAAGAAAAGTTGGAGACCCCATGTAGCTCTGAAACTTATATTAGTGAAGTTTTCGCTAATTCGCGTTGGTTTGGGAGTTTGAGGGAGTCAAAGTTTGTGTTTCAATCGTAATTTTGCGGTAGTATTAGTTCCTTCAGTCATTGTAACGTCTGAAGCTCGTCATGGCCGACCGGCCATAGCACTTCGCTGCCGCGTGGCCTCCCATGCCCGCGTCCGTTCGCCAGCTCGCACCACACTCGCCCACTCTTCCTCGCGCCATCTTGCCCTGCCTCAGTACATCTCCGCACCGCAGCAGAGCATAGCGCCCCCACGCCGCCTCCTCATCACTGTCCTCGCCATGTCTGTTCCGCTCCTCTTCGTTTGCCCTGCAGAGGCGGAGACGGTGGGCGTGAACTACGGCCGCATGGCGACCAACCTACCGAACCCAGCGGCGGTGGTGCAGCTACTGAAGCGGCAGGGCAACGCGCAGGTGAAGTTGTATGACACCGACCCTACCGTGCTGTGCGCGCTGGCCAACATCGACATCAAGGTGGTGGTGGCGCTGCCCAACGAGCAGTTCATTGCGGCGGCGGCGCGCGTGTCCTACGTGCTTCTGTGGTTGCGCCGCTCCTCCCGAGCTCCTTTCCCGAGCCCCCCTCGGCGTCGCGGCCTCGCTGCGGAAGCCGGTGCCACCGGTGCCACCTGCTCACGCGGCTAGCAAGCCACATGCCACCCCGGGCTGAGCTGCGGTCGTCAGGAGGCGCGCCGGGAGCAGGGACAGCCGGAGCCAGCAACGGTCGTCTCTTCGCCACCGTCGTGCCTTTCCCTGCCGTGCCGCTCCGCCGCGGAGCCGCGGGCTCGCGTGGCCGGGCCAACTCGGGCCGCCTCGGGCCGAGCTGAGCTGTCCATTGGGTGCGCACGACTCCCCTGATGCTCCACCACCACTCCACCGCCGCCGACAAGCCTCCTCCGGCCGTCCGTGGTGAACTCCCGCGCCTCCCCTGCTGTGATTTGTGACCAGGGACCCCGTGCTAGAATTCGACAAAGGGAAGGGGTCTAACTACAAAGTCTGTGACTCAAATGAATAGTACCAATAAGGACCTATTTGTAGGAAATTAGCTAAACTTTGGAAATTCATAGTAATTCATAGAAAAATCGTAAAATAGTAAATGTGGACTTTTTGGAATCCTTGTGAAATTCTCTATGCACTAGATCTATAATATGGCATGTTTTAGTTTAAATATTTTGCGGTAAAAATAGATTTGTGTAGTAAGGTTGTAATGCTAGTTGAATTTGTTATTTTGCATAAGTGCAGATCTAGGGATCCAAATGAAGTGAAATTTTTGTAGCATGCTACTCATGTGATAGTTGATGTGTGGTAAAAATTTCATGAGTATTGGATGAAGTATGAGTGAGTTATTGGTTTATCTTGCTCTCACATGATTTCTTGCTTTAGCAACTTGTCTTTTTCATAGAGGTTGCTATACATATTAAAATGGAGTGAAATTTGTACAGTAGACTATTGAGAGGATATGTGAGTCACTGTAATTTTTGTAGAATTTATTTTATAATTTTGGTATATGTTCATTAAGTCACCTTGTTATCCAAAATAAATTAAGAAATGCATTAAAAGAATTTATTTGATCACGAACACTAGGTTTTCTGGTGTTCTTTAGTCATGTGTGACATGTTGGTAAAGTTGTTTTTGCCTAATTATGTGTTTGCAACATAAGTTAATATTTATTTTCTTGCAAATGTGGTTTATGGACAGATCTGGGAACCTAGCAAAGTTCTTCATGATAATGTGCTTTGTTGTGAAACTTGTTTATACAAAAGTTGTAGATAATTTATGTATCTAGTTGCTGTTAAAATTTGGTGGTATTTGGCCTTGTAGTTTGTGAGTTATGCCTGTTTAAAGTTGGGTTTCAGAAATGGCTGCTCTCTGTCAATTGTGGACCAGTTTCTGTAAATGTATAATTTCGACCTACTTACCTTGTGAATCATGCTATGATGGTTATAGATGAAATGTAGATAATTTCATAAGCTTTCCAAAATGTCTTCTTGCAAGTCATTTGGATTTGTGTAACTCCAGTTATAGCTAAATCTTGTAGCTGCTGTTTGCATGTCCAGAAATTGGCAGATTCCAATTATAGTGTTTGCTTGTATATTGTTAAGTGTGACTTATGCCTTCAATGATGACTGAGTTAGAGCACCTGAGATCTTGGGAAACTTGTGTCATGCTTGGTGTTGTTGTCTTCTTTACCATCTTAGCATGATAGGTTGTGTGATGTTAGTTAAATAGCTATTGGTGTCTATGTCTTGCATAATCTTGTGTTTGTCTTGAATGCTTATATGATGCATCTTGTGTTACCATTCATCACATTCATACACATGCATCTTGCATCTCATCTAGGTGTGCTAGATGAACCACGTGAAGGACATGATGTTGGAGCCGAACCCGAAGACAGTGTATGGAGGATCTATCCCAAAGATGGAAGGACTAAGCGAGTGCTAGGACCGGAGATGTCACCAGGACGGTGCAAGCTAACTGAACTGACTTGTGTCGGATCCCAGGCAAGCCCCGGAGCATTATAAGCCTCCCATGTTTTTACAAATATATTGAGTATCTCTTATTGTTGATGATGCATTAAGTATAGGAATTGGTTGGAACCAATTGTTGCATTATATCCCTACCTTGTCCAGATAAAATCCTGTGAATCCTAATTAAGTGTAGGATCGAATGATGCTTAGCTATGCATAGACCGGTAGAAGTCGGGTGATTTCCTGTCACCTGCGAGATGTAGGATGAGCTCTAGTCACGGTTGGCTATATTTGCTATCATGAAAAAGAACCATGTGTTAATAATGAAAGGAGACCGGACGGGATGATGGTAGTGCAGCAACAAGGCATGGAGGTCTTGGGTGTGAATCTATCCCCGTCTGTGTCATTTAAGGACCGATACACTGTATGTCCTCATGTCATGTTGAACACAGCCTAACACTTAGCTGGCCGGATAAGTCGTTCCGACCGTGAAGCCTAGTAGCTCGACTCCGGCCGGGGACGCGAGCAGTGGCGTGCATTCTGGAGGTAGTAAGGATGTGCGGAGAGCCATTGGCATAAGTCCAAGGCGGGTTAGAGTTCCAAACAACCTTGGCAGAGTGGTTCTCTGAGAATGTCGATCTGTTCGGACTCGCGACTCCTGAATCGTACCAAAGGTGACTCGTTTGCGACCCTGATGGGGGAAGCAGGGTTTGTGTTTAGGAATACCCCTCCAGCTGGATAGGAATCGATTCAAATCGCCGTCTCTCCCGGATAGTGAGAACTTGACTGAGCAGCGGCAACGTAGATTCACTAAATATAAAGATATGGTTAAATGATGATGATAATGATGATGAGCCATGAAATACCTGATATGGTTATTATTGTTTGGAACTAAATCACATGGTTGATTAGTACAGGTGCTAATATAGATGGTAGGTAATGGCTAAAAGTCAATGCTAGTACAGGTGAATAATGCTAATGGTTACTCAAGCTTTTATGCAAAAAGGTTGTCCAGCTAGATCCATTGATAAAGCCTTGCATACTCCTTGGTGTCATTTATTTTTGGTTTATGACGGGTAAGTCTGGCTGAGTACATTCGAGTACTCAGGGTTTATCCCACCATGTTGCAGGTGGAGTTCTCGGCCTGTTGAAGATGGTGGCTAACCGCCGATGGGCTCGGTGATTCTATAGTTACTTCTCATCTATATGCTTTTGTTGGATGATGTCACTTATGCTAGCAATATATTTGGAACTTATATTAATGTAATCATTTGAAAGCTATGTTGTTTTCACTAAGCGGTTTTGAAACCCAAACTTGTACTTTTATTTGTGAACCCATATGTAATATTATTTCGCTTTGCAACCCTGTGTATGTGATGTGTATTTGCTTAATCACGCTTGATCTTGGTTGTGATGTTGATGTACCGAGGTCTTTCGGGACACTCAATGGACTACCGAGTTTATATAAGTGAAAGTATGTGTGTGTCAATGTGTTAGCGGGGACAGCCATACTTGATCTTGTATAAATTAGGCGATTCTCACATACAAGCGGTATCGAGCAAGATTAAGCATAATATCATCATGTACATTGTTTAAAAACAAAGTTTTGGTTTTAAAAAGCCTATTTTAACTAAAACTTTAGCTACTGAGCAAATTTGTCAAAACTAATTTGCAAAACTATGCTAGCGACATCCTCCTTTCTCGCCTAGTTAATTACTATTAGGTGGCTATCTAAGTACTAACATGGGGTTTTTACTTTAATCATCGTCCATACGGCGCGTGTTATTGTATGGATGCCATTCGCTTGAATGGTAATGTATGGATCAATTGTCTCTACGCTCGGGTAAGTGTGAGTTGTGAGAGCATGACCGTCAAATCTGTCGGTCCAGGGAGAGTTAGCTGTGGTTACTAGAATATTTACATGTTACACCCATGTATATATGAAGGTACTTAATTCTTTGGTATATTTATCGGGTAGCTATGGATATCAAGTATATACATACGGGATGTATATATGGAGAGTATCTTAGTTCTTCGCTTTCATTGTGTGCTTATTTATCTCTTGTGGGGATGGGCTGCAATGAATTTGCTGCAGTACGCTAACCACGTAATGCGTAGATTGAATGTAGCTGACGACTAGCTATATATCGAGAGAGTACGTGTTATGCCACCGACATAGAACGTGATTGCCACCTTAGGCTGGCAATTCTGTGAGGACGAATAGGGCGAGCATGCATCATGATTGTGCTTGTGCATAAATATGCTTTCCTCACCTTGTTCTAATGCTAAGTAACTTGTGATCAATGTGATTTCTCTGCTGACTACCCGCATCCCTCCTATTAGTAGGTTGTGTTAGTAGTTTAGGTCATGTTGGCAATGTGATGACTGTTAATACTTTAGATGCCCTAGAGAAGACTCCTTTCATCCCTTTGTGCCTTGCTTTTGTCCTCTCATATCAACTATGGTGAGCAGTCAAGGTGTTCTAGAAGTCAAATTGTGCCCTTGCAATTCAAAAGTAATTGGAAAGGTGTCAAACCATAGATTTTTGGATTATGGTTTTTGATATATTGATTGGCCTAAGAATGGAAGCCTCGACATCAAATATAGTTTAAGAAAGCTGGTTTTGCTACGATGCAAGTAAACCCAACTTGCTATGCAACTGCACCACGAAGGCAATTTGTACTTAACCTGCTTGGTAGTGAACTAGTCCCTAGTTTTGTGATTACTTGCAACTTGTGTTGCCCTCCAAGCCTCGCTAACATCCTTCTACATCAATGGTTCTCCAATGCTGACATGCCTTTGGTGTCTTCAATGTGTTTTACCCAAGGGGTTGCCTCAGATACAACTCAGATAACTGTTGCTGCTTGGATACGAGAATTCCCTTAAATAATGGTCGTCGAAAACGCTGAGTCAACAGAGTCAGCTATCACATTCACCGCTCACTCAACTGACTCAGGTAATACAGTATTGTTATCAAAGAAAGAGCACTGCACACATGGAACATTATGTAGCTTTTCATCAGTTGACATATGAGTGAGTGCACCGCTACAACCAGTTTGGATATTGGTTAACTAGCTTCTCATGCCCTCAGAGGATGTTTACCCCGTCTATGATCACATCCTTTACGAGAAGTTGTGCTCAAGCCACTTTAGTAGAGAACTACTTTTCAAACCTTGGGAGCAAATATAGCACCGTTGCAAGGAATATCCGTCAACCGACTGCGATCTAGTGCAAAGCCCATAAGTTCTGTGCTTTATCCACTAGGGAAGTAGATGTTACAAGTATTTAGTCTACGCTTGTATCACTCTTCGTACATCGTGGATGAAGTACGAAGGACAATGCTATCTTGGATTCCTTCCAATGTAACAATGTGTTATGGACGCCAAAGAAGGAAATTCTTTAGACAATAACTTACGACAAAGAGCAAGTATCAGAAAGTGTCGTGACCAAATTAGTCTCTCTGATACTCCAAAGTTAAGTAGCCTAATGCTATCACTGATGTTGGAAATTGGATGACAAGTTTCTCTTCCCTTAAAAGTCTTTTGCACCGAATCTCGGGACGTGATTCCTTTAAGGGGGGAGGGTTGTAAAACCCCAGGTATTTGTCACTAGTTAAGCAACGGGTTTAAGCTCAACCATGACATGTTAAGTGGTGTTGGAGATGTCAAGGTCAAACCTTTGGAAATGAGCCCCAACCTAAACTCGGATATTGCACCCTTGCTTTACATATAGGTCCGTTTCAGGATATATGCTTGGCTAGTGTTATTGGAATATCTTCATGTGTCTCACATCAATATCCATCTATATTGATCACTGGAAAAGTTTCATGAAGTTTGGAATCAAGAAGTCACATAAAATGATAAGTTACATCTTTGTTAGAATTGCCATGTTAAGTGAATGGAAACATTGGTCATTAAATGAACCTTGCAACCTTGCCCAAATGACTCTAGACGAACTCTACAACAAAAGTTATGAAAAGTTCATGTTGAGCAAGTGGCCAAAAAATGCTTCAATAGATCAAAAAGGATAATTTAAGCTTTATCATGATGCTACTTTGACTTGATTTGAACTGTGTCTTACAGTATTTGCATGGCAGTGGAACCTAAATAAAAGTTGTAGCTCATCTTATGTAGAACAAACTTTGTTTAATGATCAAGAGCTAGATTAGCTTTGAAGCAAGTCAAACCGAGGCCCAAAGATTGAACTCAGTGCTGTTTTGAAACCTCGAAAATCGGCTAAGTCTGGGATGACTGAAATTCGTGTTTGAGTCTTCGTGTACCCCACTTTGGAACCTTGTATCTCCCAAACTAGGCCTAACCAGCTAAACTTCATATAAGAAAAGTTGGAGACCCCATGTAGCTCTGAAACTTATATTAGTGAAGTTTTCGCTAATTCGCGTTGGTTTGGGAGTTTGAGGGAGTCAAAGTTTGTGTTTCAGTCGTAATTTTGCGGTAGTATTAGTTCCTTCAGTCATTGTAACGTCTGAAGCTCGTCATGGCCGAGCGGCCACAGCACTTCGCTGCCGCGTGGCCTCCAATGCCCGCTTCCGTTTGCCAGCTCGCACCACACTCGCCCACTCTTCCCCGCGCCGTCTTGCTCTGCCTCAGTACATCTCCACGCCGCAGCAGAGCATAGCGCCCCCACGCCGCCTCCTCGTCACTGTCCTCACCATGTCGGTTCCGCTCCTCTTCGTTTGCCCTACAGAGGCGGAGACGGTGGGCGTGAACTACGGCCACGTGGCGACCAACCTACCGAACCCGGCGGCGGTGGTGCAGCTACTGAAGCGGTAGGGCGTCGCGCAGGTGAAGCTGTATGACACCGACCCTACCGTGCTGTGCGCGCTGGCCAACATCGGCATCAAGGTGGTGATGGCGATGCCCAATGAGCAGTTCACCGCGACGGCATCGCGTGTGTCCTACGCGCTTCTGTGGTTGCGCCGCTCCTCCCCAGCTCCTTTCCCGAGCCCCCCCTCGGCGTTGTGGCCTCGCTGCGGAAGCCGGTGCCATCGGTGCCACCTGCTCACGCGGCTAGCAAGCCACTTGCCACCCCAGGCTGAGCTGCGGTCATCAGGAGGCGCGCCGGGAGCCAGGACAGCCGAAGCCAGCAACGGTCGTCGCTTCACCACCGTCGTGCCCTTCCCTGCCGTGCCGCTCCGCCGCCAAGCCGCGGGCTCGCGTGGCCGGGCGAACTCAGGCCGCCTCGGGCCGAGCTGAGCTGTCCCTTGGGTGCGCACGACTCCCCTGATGCTCCACCACCACTCCACCGCCGCCGACAAGCCTCCTCCGGCCGTCCGTGGCGAACTCCCGCGCCTCCCCTGCTATGATTTGCGACCAGGGACCCCATGCTAAAATTCGACAAAGGGAAGGGGTCTAACTACAAAGTCTGTGACTCAAATAAATAGTACCAATAAGGACCTATTTGTAAGAAATTAGCTGAACTTTGGAAATTCATAGTAATTCATAGAAAAATCGTAAAATAGCAAATGAGGACTTTTTGGAATCCTTGTGAAATTGTCTATGCACTAGATCTATAATATGGCATGTTTTAGTTTAAATATTTTGCGGTAAAAATAGATTTGTGCAGTAAGGTTATAATGCTAGTTGAATTTGTTATTTTCCATAACTGCAGATCTAGGGCTCCAAATGAAGTGAAATTTTTGTGGCATGCTAATCATGTGATATTTGATGTGTGGTAAAAAGTTCATGAGTATTGGATGAAGTATGAGTGAGTTATTTTTTTATCTTGCTCTCACATGATTTCTTGCTTTAGCAACTTGTCTTTTTCATAGAGGTTGCTATACATATTAAAATGGAGTGAAATTTGTACAGTAGACTATTGAGAGGATATGTGAGCCACTGTAATTTTTGTAGAATTTATTGTATACTTTTGGTATATGTTCATTAAGTCACCTTGTTATCCAAAATAAATTAAGAAATGCATTAAAAGAATTTATTTGGTCATGGACACTAGGTTTTCTGGTGTTCTTTAGTCATGTGTGACATGTTGGTAGAGTTGGTTTTGCCTAATTATGTGTTTGCAACATAAGTTAATATTTATTTTCTTGCAAATGTGGTTTATGGACAGATCTGGGAACCTAGCAAAGTTCTTCATGATAATGTGCTTTGTTGTGAAACTTGTTTATACAAAAGTTGTAGATAATTTATGTATCTAGCTTCTGTTAAAATTTGGTGGTATTTGGCCTTGTAGTTTGTGAGTTATGCCTGTTTAAAGTTGGGTTTCAGAAATGGCTGCTCTCTGTCAATTGTGGACTAGTTTCTGTAAATGTATAATTTCGACCTACTTACCTTGTGAATCATGCTATGATGGTTATATATGAAATGTAGATAATTTCATAAGCTTTCCAAAATGTCTTCTTGCAAGTCATTTGGATTTGTGTAACTCCAGTTATAGCTAAATCTTGTAGCTACTGTTTGCATGTCCAGAAATTGGCAGATTCCAATTATAGTGTTTGCTTGTATATTGTTAAGTGTGACTTATGCCTTGAATGATGACTGAGTTAGAGCACCTGAGATCTTGGGAAACTTGTGTCATGCTTGGTGTTGTTGTCTTCTTTACCATCTTAGCATGATAGGTTGTGTGATGTTAGTTAAATAGCTATTGGTGTCTATGTCTTGCATAATCTTGTGTTTGTCTTGAATGCTTATGTGATGCATCTTGTGTTACCATTCATCACATTCATACACATGCATCTTGCATCTCATCTAGGTGTGCTAGATGAACCACGTGAAGAACGTGATGTTGGAGCCGAACCCGAAGACGGTGTATGGAGGATCTATCCCGAAGATGGAAGGACTAAGCGAGTGCAAGGACCGGAGATGTCACCAGGACGGTGCAAGCTAACTAAACTGACTTGTGTCGGATCCTAGGCAAGCCTCGGAGCATTATAAGCCTCCCATGTTTTTACAAATATATTGAGTATCTCTTATTGTTGATGATGCATTAAGTATAGGAATTGGTTGGAACCAATTGTTGCATTATATCCCTACCTTGTCCAGATAAAATCCTGTGAATCCTAATTAAGTGTAGGATCGAATGATGCTTAGCTATGCATAGACCGGTAGAAGTCGGGTGATTTCCTGTCACCTGCGAGATGTAGGATGAGCTCTAGTCACGGTTGGCTATATTTGCTATCATGAAAAAGAACCATGTGTTAATAATGAAAGGAGACCGGACGGGATGATGGTAGTGCAGCAACAAGGCATGGAGGTCTTGGGTGTGAATCTATCCCCGTCTATGTCATTTAAGGACCGATACACTGTACGTCCTCATGTCATGTTGAACACAGCCTAACACTTAGCTGGCCGGATAAGTCGTTCCGACCACAAAGCCTAGTAGCTCGACTCAGGCCAGGGACGCGAGCAGTGGCGTGCATTCTGGAGGTAGTAAGGATGTGCGGAGAGCCATTGGCATAAGTCCAAGGCGGGTTAGAGTCCCGAACAACCTTGGCAGAGTGGTTCTCTGAGAATGTCGATCTGTTCGGACTCGCGACTCCTGAATCGTACCAAAGGTGACTCGTTTGCGACCCTGATGGGGGAAGCAGGGTTTGTGTTTAGGAATACCCCTCTAGCTGGATAGGAATCGATTCGAATCGCCGTCTCTCCCGGATAGTGAGAACTTGACTAAGCAGCGGCAACGTAGATTCACTAAATATAAAGATATGGTTAAATGATGATGATAATGATGATGAGAATGATGATGAGCCATGAAATACCTGATATGGTTATTATTGTTTGCAACTAAATCACATGGTTGATTAGTATAGGTGCTAATATAGATGGTAGGTAATGGCTAAAAGTCAATGCTAGTATCGGTGAATAATGCTAATGGTTACTCAAGCTTTTATGCAAAAAGGTTGTCCAGCTAGATCCATTGATAAAGCCTTGCATACTCCTTGGTGTCATTTATTTTTGGTTTTTGACGGGTAAGTCTGGCTGAGTATATTCGAGTACTCAGGGTTTATCCCACCATGTTGCAAGTGGAGTTCTCGGCCTGTTGAAGATGGTGGCTAATCGCCGATGGGCTCGGTGATTCAATAGTTACTTCTCATCTATATGCTTTTGTTGGATGATGTCACTTATGCTAGCAATATATTTGGAACTTATATTAATGTAATCATTTGAAAGCTATGTTGTTTTCACTAAGCAGTTTTGAAACCCAAACTTGTACTTTTATTTGTGAACCCATATGTAATATTATTTCCGCTGCAACCCTGTGTATGTGATGTGTATTTGCTTAATCACGTGATCTTGGTTGTGATGTTGATGTACCGAGGTCTTTCGGGACACTCGGCGGACTACCGGGTTTATATAAGTGAAAGTATGTGTGTGTCAACGTGTTAGCGGGGACAGCCGTACTTGATCTTGTATAAATTGGCGGTTCTGTTACAGGCAGGCTTCCAGGGGCCGACTCAGCTCTTGTCGTGGTCAGCCCGAGGCCGTGCGGGTCCCCATGCGGCTCGCTAGTGGGTGGTCCACCGCCTCCATGCCTTCCCCGGCCCTGTCACGCCGTTCCCGCCGTCGGCCGGTGCTCCCCGTCTGCCCTCTGCTTTTGAGGATGAAGAGAAGGGTACGAATCCAAGTAGGAATTTTGTACAGGGTTCTATGTGTAAAATACGTGACTCATTTAAATAGTGCATGTGGATCTCGAGTTGAATAGAGGTAAACGTAGGGTTGTTTTTGCAAAACCGCCAGCACACCCTGGCTTGCCAGTTGGGCTGGTTGGTTGGGCCGCGCTCGCTGTCCGTTTGGGCCGCCGACCTCCTCTATGGGTCGCACGTGTCGTGTGCCCTGTCTGGGCCGACCATGTGCCGCTGGGCCGCGCCTGGTTGGTGGGCCGCGCCACGTCTACTGGGCCAAAATGTGTTGCCTCCAGCCCTTTACGTTATCTAAATGCTTTTCTAATATAGGTTTCTAGTTAACTTGTAAAATCAATATAAAATGATAAAGGAATCCAAAAATTATGAAACCAATTTTTTTAGTCTCATAAAATCATGATCTACTTGTTAGTATATTTTGTTCACATAGTTTGATAATATTCTTGGAAGCTATATAATTAATTTAAGGTACTTAATATTGTAAAAATATAAATTTATAGGAATTGTTGTGATAAATTGGTAATAGTGTTGGATTTGAAATTTTTACAGTAGGCTCCTAGCAATATTAGGTACTCACTATAATATTTGTAGCTCCAGAATAATTAGTTTGCTAAATAGATAATGATGTCCTATTGCGAATAAAGATTAAATTGATAGAATAGAATAAAGAAAAAACTTGGGTTTATATAACTAAAATAATTGTTGGGAAATAACATCTTATTCGACAACATGGATATGTAGCCTAAGTACAGTCGTCGTTAGAACTAGCTCGTTAACATGAGAGGCGTAAATCGTATTTTACGAGTCACGGTTGCAGTCGATTAATTTTGTCTTTGCATTGCATCACATTGCATATCATAATAGGGATGTCGATGGATCACGGAGTCATCGGGAGTTGCTGGAGAAATGGTGCTTTTGGAGATCGGTCGCCATGATGGAATGCTAACTTCTGATTAAATCTTACCTAGGCAAGCCCTGGTGCATAACCCCTACTTTTCTGCACTTTAAATTATATTTGTGCATTAAATTTTCAGGAGTTGAATGAAATACACTTGCATATGTATATCTTTATCCTATGAGTCTTACTAGTATTACAGGATCATGTAGAATGCTATGCTACAGGACTCTGGTAGAAGTCGAGTGATTGCCTGTCACTCGCGAGAGATAGGAAATATATTACTGTATTATTATCACTTGGAAAATATAAATGGTGGAAAGGAAAAATGGTGACCGGACAAGGATATGGTTTGGGTATTGGTGGGTGTAAGAGGTTGTGTCGCCGCGGACGCGGGGCATAGCTTGGTTACACTACTTTCCCTGTCTGTGTCGGTTAAGGACCGGTCATTGCATAAGATGCTAGGCAAGTCACAAACTTATTATCCTGAGCACATACATGGGTATGGGCGCTTGGAAGACTTGTTACTCTTTTGTCATGGGTTATGGCACTTTCCAGACCGACTATCTTGGTGGTTTTTGGGTTAGGAGGTCCTTGCACTGCACTGAGTCTAGGACTCAGGGGCGGGGGCTTAGAGTCCTAGTTTGGACAGGGACCTGGACCCCGTGACAGGAGGGTAGTGGGTTGGTCCAGCTTGTGCCCGGGGTACAAGCGGGGTGTGTGTTTTTAGGGTACCCCACTAGGGGCATTGATTCGTGAATCACCGGGCGATCCGGTACGACTTGTCTTAACTCTAGCACCGTAGTAAGAACCGAAAGATGAAAGATGGAAAAAGGAGATCTGATTGCTTACCACCTGCTTGAAAGTAGCACAGGTGCTTACATAGAATGGATAGTTAATGAACTAATGCACTGCTAATAAAAATCGAATATAAGGACGCACTTATAGTAATGCTCCTACAGATGCAATAAACCCACAAGCCAGATAGCCTTATATATCCTTGGAGTCTTTTCTTTCCTCTGGTAGGGTAAGTCTTGCTGAGTACAATTAAGTACTCAGGGTTTTATTCCCCCTGTTGTAGGTGACAGGTGGATACTAGAGCTGACCTTTGTGTGTGGATTCCTCCTGGTGGGCTCAAAGAGGATTTCCTTTATGCTGCGATCATAGTTTTTATTTATAACTCTCACTAAATGTTTTTATAAATGAAAGTTTATAATCTGTTGTCATAGTTTACATATCAATGCTTCATCATGCCATGAATAGATAATTATTTCTGTTGTAATTCTGTTCACATGCTATATTCCGCTGTT
Source organism: Miscanthus lutarioriparius (assembly GCA_904845875.1). Classification (NCBI taxonomy): domain Eukaryota; kingdom Viridiplantae; phylum Streptophyta; class Magnoliopsida; order Poales; family Poaceae; genus Miscanthus; species Miscanthus lutarioriparius. The sequence continues at coordinate 141,920 of CAJGYO010000723.1, forward strand.
AATTTAAATTGTTCATAACCCTAATAACATGTTCGTATTCTGCTATTATAAATAATAAATGTTATACTCTGATGTTACATGTAAAGTGATGTAAGAAATGGTTAAGAATGTTGTAAGCTTTATTCTCTCATTTGTGATCCTAAGGGAAAAATGTGGATTTTCAGGTTCTCCCCTGGGGTGTGCCCGATAGAACCGAGTAATTTAGTGTTCTCCCTTGAGTGCTTAGTATCTAATGGAAGACGAGCACTCATAGGAGGCATTAGATTAGGCGGTTCTACCACAATGGTTCTCCAACCGGTCTTGATATGCGGTCCTCGCTGCATAGGTGCATGTGGTGAAGATGGCCTTGATCCACTTCCCAAATTTCTCCATCTTCTTTTCCTTGTGAGGCCTAGATCGGGATGACTCAGGCACGTCCTCAACTGATGGAGAGCGTCTCACTACCCTGCTAGCACCTGCCCCTTGGGTCTTCTTAATTTTGTAGATGGTGTGAAGGCCATCTTTCTCAAATATGTAGCCAATGACCCTCTCAATCATAAACATGAGATAGGGGGCATAGGGTATCCCCTTTCTCCCATCCTCCATGGCATTCCTTAGCTTATGCCACGTGAGGCAAGGGACATTAAACCTGTCACCTCCAGGAGCAAATCTAGCAAGCACATTCCTAACATAGCCATTAAGATCAGAGGCTGCTCCATCCTTGGGATTGATAGTGTGCCTGATCAAATTATTCAGAATGTAATAATAGCTCTTCAGGCCACTGACCTTCCCATCTGCTCCTCTCCTGTCAATCCATATATATGCAATATCATGGATCTCAGCTCTAGCCTCATCATGAATATAAATGAAGCCCTGCTCCTCCTCTCCAAAACCAAGGATCCAGCTGAAAGTCACAAAATCAACTCTATAATACCGTCCCTCAGTCATCTAGTGAATCTCATCAGTGTAGATGCTATAGAAGAAAGTGGCATGGAACTAGGCTAGCACTTTCTCATTCCAATTATATCTAAAGCTCATAATATCAGTGAGGCCAAACAACTCAGAAGCCTTGATCACCTTATTAAATTCTGGCTCATTCTTTGCCCTCATCTCCTCCCAATCAACATATTGCATCTTGACAACATTGGATTTCTTAGAGTTGAAGTTCACAGATGCATAGAAGTTGGAATAAAACTCATTCCAAAACCTGTAGTCTATCTCCAAATCCTTTGGTTGCTCATAGGGATTGTTCTCACGTGCTTCCTCCACCATCTTCAGCTTTCCCGCATAGTTGAGCACGGGATGAGCACGTGTCTACAGGACGCCTCATGACTACATCCTCAGAATACTCTCTAATGTAGCTCCTATCAAACTCCTCAAGATGAGGTGGAGTATCTAGGCAAGCACCTATAGAAATGGTGTGGCCAGCCCTCTCTAGGTTCCCCTCATCCTGGATCATCTAATCTCTCCTCCCCCTGTCTCTGGCAACATCTCTGCCTGCTGCACTGCTGCTTCCCCTATGGTCCTGCCATGACCATGACGAGGCATCTGCTTATCCTGAGGCTTGGTCATCTTCCTCTTCCCCCTCTGGTCATTATCACTTCTAGAAGATATCTATGCAAACAAATATAGGTCCAAATAAGAAATTGTACATAAGGGATATAGAAGAACACTTGTAAAACACTCTGGATAGCTGAGATGATTCAAATCTCAAGTTAGGAAAGCACTCTGAATGAATCGGGCCAGAGGGTGCGGCACTGCCGCACCTATTGCTTCACCTCTCCCATGATTTAATTCTTCTCAACTATTCAGACTATTTCTCAAACATTCTCCTAAACCACTAGACAATCTCAAAATGAGTAGACCTAAACAAATACATAGAGTTGTCTACAACGTAGGTAAAGTGGCTACATGTTTAAGATAGAAACAAATCTGGTGCACAAATCCAACCAAAATAGAGAGTCATCGATGGAACAACATCTGCAGTTACAAGTTCAATCTGTTGAGTGCAGCACTGCCGCGGGTATAGATGAGGCTCAACCAACAAATCATTGTTTTGATTCAATTAATCCATCAAACTAGTTTCTACCCTACTCATGTAGTCACTAGAAACCATCTTCAACCAAATATAGAACTACATGGCATAGATCGGGATTAGGTTAGGGTTTCACCTTGATTCATGTGGATTGAGAAGGAAAGAGATGAATCGGCTCTGTCCATGAGCTAGGGCTGCTGCTGATGACGACATAGAAGAACAGAGTAGGCCGCAGCAATGACGGAGGTGGCAGCATGGTTGGATAGAGCGGCGGAGGCGTGGCTGCGTGAGAGGGAGAGAAAGGAGAGAGAGAGAGGCAGCGGCTACAAGTGAGAATGAGATGAGAGTTACCCTGGGGCCAGGTGAAATAAGAAGAGTAAATGGGCCCCCATGGTAACTGCTATCATGGGTGGAATTTCGATTGAAATTCAAAGTGTGACACTGCCTTAGTTCACACGCGGCACTGCCGTAGGGTAGGCGCGGCATAGCCGCACTCCCCTGACTAGCAAGATTTAGCTGCTAACTAAATACCTCTATATATATAGGATATGGACACATATCTCAAGCACACTATGATCAGCAACAAATAATCAATACAAACAATGATCATAATGCACTTGTTTCTTATGATAAAATATTTTAAGCACAATATTTATAATTTTGCAATTCATTTCTCCTATCCATGCTAGTTCATCAATCAAGGTGTGTTATAGTTCAAACCACATTATGAGAATCAAGTATATTTAGCTCACTATGCAAAGCACAAAACCTTGACTCATCAAGAGGCTTAGTGAAGATATCGGCTAGTTGCTTTTCGGTGCTCACATGGCAAATTTCGATATCTCCTTTAGCTTTGTGGTCTCTCAAGAAATGATGTCGGATGTTTATATGCTTAGTTCTTGAGTGGCCTATGGGATTTTTGGCTAACTTAAGTCCCCAACGGTCACTTAAGTTGTGGCAGTGCCATGGCTCAAGTGTGGCAGCACCGCACTACGGCAGTGCCTCTGTTCAAGTGCGGTAGTGCCGCACCATGCAAGATAGCAATGGTAAGAGTGAAGTGTAGATTGTCTTGGCTATGAATCTGAGGATGCATGTGTATGTTTGAGCACTTGGTAGCACATATTAGCTTAAGCATTGTGTCCCCCTTTATAGTATGGCTTTTCCTATACTCAAATTCAAAATATAAAAGAATTTAAACCTCCTTTGAATTTGAAGCCATCTACATTTATAATTGGAGGTTCCTTTGTTTCGTGTAGTATCCTTAAACATGAATTCCCTGCTTGTCATCTCGATAAATCTCATTAGTTCTCTAATTGTGTGGTCATTATCACCAAAACCCACAATTAGAGCTTGATTGCACTTTCAAAAACCTTCGGAAGAGTTGAGATTGCGATAGATGTGACATTTGATGAATCTAATGGCTCTCAAGTAGAGCAAGTTAATTCAAGTGTTGTAGGAAAGGAGGATCCACCATGTGAAGCAATCAAGCAATTGGTAATTGGTGATATTAGACCATAAGAAGATCAAGCCATTGAAGTGGAGGTTCCTCAAGTTGCTGTTGCACTAATTTCTACTGATGTACCTAATGCTGAACAACAGCAGACCCCTGTTGCAACTCCTACACACAGTAGTGCCACGCCTAAGTGCGGCAGTGCCATGCCTATTCAGTCAGTAGCAGCTGATTCGACTCTAGCTCATGGACAGAACCTATAGCCAATCTTTGAGCAAGAAGAAGATGAAGATCCAAAAGAGAAACAAGAGCCCATTGGTCACCCAAGGCTAAGGCAAATGATACAACACGATCATCTCATTGACAATATCCTTGGGAGTCTTCAAAAGAGGGTAACAACTCGCTCACATTTAGCAATTTTTTGTCAATTTTACTCATTTGTTTCCTCTTTAGAGCCTCTTAAGGTAGAACAAGCACTTGGAGACCCGTATTGGATCATGGCCATGCAAGAAGAGCTCAACAACTTCGAAAGAAATCAAGTGTGGACCTTGGTGGAAAGACCCAATACCAATGTCATTGGCACCAAATGGGTCTTCCGCAACAAGCAAGATGAGAATGGCATGGTGACAAGGAACAAGGCAAGATTGGTTGCTCAAGGTTTCACTCAAGTAGAGGGCTTGGACTTTGAAGAAACATATGCACCGGTGGCAAGGCTTAAAGTAATCTGAATGCTTCTAGCTTATGCCGCTAATCACAACTTCAAGTTATATCAAATAAACATGAAGAGTGCATTCCTCAACGGCCCCATTCAAGAACTTGTCTATGTTGAGCAACCACCAGGCTTTGAAGATCCCAAGTTCTCCAACCATATCTACAAACTCCAAAAGGCGCTCTATGGTCTTAAGCAAGCACCAAGAGCATGGTATGAATGCCTTAAGGAATTCTTGCTTAAACAAGGCTTTGAAATAGGCAAAGCCGATCCTACCCTTTTCACTCACAAAGTTGGTAAAGATATATTTGTGTGCTAAATATATGTCGATGACATAATATTTGGTAGTACTAATTATTTTTTTGTGAGGAATTTAGTAGGATTATGACCAAGAGATTTGAGATGTCTATGATGGGTGAATTGAAGTTCTTCCTCAGATTTCAAATCAAGCAAATGAAGGAAGGGACTTTTATTAGCCAAACCAAGTACACCCATGATATCCCATGATATGCTATGGCCCGATATTATGCTTAGTGTGTGCATGTGTGCTAGATTTCAAGCTAACCCAAAAGAGTGTCATTTGATGGCCGTTAAGAGAATCTTGAGATATTTAGTACATACTCCTAACATTGGCTTGTGGTATCCTAAGTGCTCTAAGTTTGATCTATTTGGGTATTGGGATTCCGATTACGCCAGTTGCAAAGTATATCAAAAAAGCACTTCAGGGACATGTCAATTCCTTGGACGGTCCCTAGTATCTTGGAGTTCTAAGAAGCAAAATTGTGTAGCCCTTTTCACCGTCGAGGCCGAGTATATTGCAGTCGGCACAAGTTATGCTCAACTACTTTGGATGAGGCAAACCCTTCAAGATTTCGGATGTCACTTTACCAAAATCCCATTATTGTGTGTGTTGACACAAAATGTGACGCACTGTGCCGCACACACAGCAAGCCGAAAAGCGTAGCTTCAATCGGGTGCCCGGGTGCTTCGTGATCCGGAACGTGCGGTCGGCTTTGACTGAAAGAAAAGCGACAAAGGATAAAACAGATTAAATGTCAAACCGGAACATGTCGGGTGAGACCGCATAGTTCTGTATATATACGCCCCGAAGCCACTTACAACGACATACGCCTATAGGAAGTCATTCGCCAACAAGTTTATAAATCATTTCGCTAATCGTAGGATGGACATACGTAAAGATCTGATTGCCGAATGCATATGCATGGGAAGACATGTTTGAACAAGTGAAATTGACTACGTTAATGCATATCCAAGCTCAAACAATCCGCCCGAGTTGGGGTCCATGAAGAAGGAACGATGTAGATAAACATGATTAAGCCAATCTAAAACAAATCCGCGCAGACGACACCTAGTTTCGTCAAAAACTTAAACGTGATTAACATACATGAACCCACAACATGTGACAATCTAGATTAAAATAATTTGGCCATTACGAGCATGTTATCTATTTGCAAAGGTATTATGAAAGTAATGATCATTGAAGCTCGAATAAAACCATAGAAGAGGGCCGAACAATATCCATCTAGATTGGGCAAAAGTGTGTTACAAATATATAAAATATTTAAAACATGCAACACAGGATAACTTGATGAATCTATTTAGATTTTGCCGTAATCTAATAGAGCCGATAACTGTCTTGCTTCCACTAAGCATATTGAGCAAACGCCGCCGCACGCGGTATCTACTCATAAACAAAGTATAAGCAAAGACTTCTTGATTGTCAAGCAAAGATCCGCATACGATCATTGAAAACAAACAAGACTACTTGCATCACGTTTAAATCCACCGCATGATACTAAACATGATAACAAGGTTGTCGGAACTTACGGAGGTCGACGGATCGATGACTCCTCTCAAGAACTCGGACGACACGACAAAAGGACTCGAAAGTTGGCACGGGCCGGTTGTATTGATTTGGTTGTGAACGCCTATTACAATGGTCGAGGGTCAATATTTATACCCTAGACGAAAACACGAGTCCTAAAGACTACGATTTACAAAGGAACTCTTTAAATAAACTTGGAAACTACGATTCCTTGCCCCAAACTCTCAGAGTCCTTTATTATTACAACTTTCATCTTCTCGATCAGCTTTGCTTGCCATCTTCTGCTTTCCCGAATGGAGTTATCGCCTTCGAATAACCGACCGCACAAGCATTTAGCCGACCGCCATGCGTTATTTGCCGAACACTCTTCTTCCCGCATGTGGGTCCACCTGTCATCTTCCGTAATTGACCAAAATCCAAAGTGTTAACACATGCCCCTCAATTTCGGGATAAAAGTTGTTTTATTCTGAAATTGACCACAAGCTCTTTCATCCTCCTAGGTCATCACTGTTCAAAACCGCAGCCACTGCCCAAAATTTCAATCTTTCAAACAAGCAACTTCGAACCTCCTCTAAATCTTCAATGGCGACCAGGATGAAATCCCGAGGTAAACTTTATTTATATTCGGCAACTTTCATCCCATCCTTCCGCTCCTCTTTTGACTTATTCCCCTCGATTTCAATCATCTTCTAAAGGAGTACAAGAGCCGATTTTGATCCCTTACGCCGCCAACCCCGACTCCTATTTCCTTGGCCCAATGGGAAACCCCGATCCTTCGAAATCATTGAGAAGGAAACTCAAAGAATTCCTTTCAAGTCTGGAATTACCTCACCAAACCGATGGCCAAACACGTTCAAGAATTGGCCATTTCCCCCAATCACCGGATGGCGCAACTGGTACAGGAGAATGTTGGAGAAGAGCAAAGCGACCCATCGGGACAACAGACATCGGTCATTGTCGGAGTTATCTTTAGCGAGAGACACCTGTGAATGATTCCCTTCGATAGCGACTTCTCATTTTTGGTCCGACGCTACAAATGCCTTTATCTTCGCCATGGTATTATGACCATCACTCTAGCCGACGATACATGATGACTGGTTTGAATGTGTCATTGCCAAGATATCCTTATAAGTACAAGAGCAAGAGTAATCAAAGAGCCGTTAGTTCGGATGTGGATGGGTCAAACATATTGTAATTACATGAATGCATCCGCTCCGTCTCGACAAAGAGTTGAAAGCTTTCATGAATATGTGGCTATCTTGATTCATTTTTGTGGAAAATCCAATGAACCAACCCTGAATCACATGGTAATGGCTGAAGACTTAGCTGCAGGCACCCAGATCCCATTAGGCAAATATCTTTTAGGGTCTGCTTATCATATGATGCATCAGATCACCCTTCAGATGCGCCAAGGTGGAGAAATTTCTTGTGTGAACGGCCCCTGGTGGCTAATTCAAATGTGGCTCCAACTATATATGCATCAGATAACCCCTGTGAGCCTCTTCAACCTAAGCTTCCTCGATTAACTATGTCAAGGCAAAGACAAAGAAAGGTTAAAGCTTGTCGACTTTGGGGGGGAAGCAAAGAGATCTATAAGCATTGATATAGACATTGGTCACCTCTTCAAGCTATTTTTCAAAGGATTCGCAATGTGCTCTGGTTTCCTTCTTGGGAAAATGAAGATCGACTTTGCCTCGCAAGTTTAGCTATGAAATTGGTTGTTCGGGCCAAGAATCCACAGAGATTTTCAACTCCTTTATCAAACCTTGCACTTTGCCAGCCGAATTTCATCATGGGAGATTAGTACAATCCACCTATGAGTTCTATTATCCCAACATGGTAGCCAGACAATTAGGATGCGGCCAACTGCCCCCAAAATTCCTCTTCTCAACAATCATAAAATCAAGGGAAGCAATAACAGAAGGAATGGAAGCCAAGAAGGTCTTTGAATTAGGATGGGAATTACCAATATATGAACCATCTCCATTTGGGCTAATAGATGCTGCTCATCCCCTCTTTGTCTCTTGGTGGCAAGAATGGCATGCTCATATCTTCAATATAGCAGTTCATTCTTTATGCAAAAACTTGCAACCCGATTTTGCTTCTGACAGTGAGGTAATTTCATTATGCCCATCATTTCTTATTCTTGAATCCACTTCTTATTTTAACATCTGGTTATGCACAGGATCTTGAGTTTACTTCCCCTGCCAAAGCAATTCAGTACTATCCGGCTGGTCCCAAACCTGCTCTGGGGTTTGATGCTCCAAACTTAAAGGAATTCATGAAAACTTCTGCAACTTTGGATTCAGCACCTCTAAAGGCACTCATAAGAACTCCTGTTACTTCAGCTGCTGCATCTTCCAGAGGAAAAAGCAAAAGGAAAACACCTGAAAGTTTTCTCTTACCCAAGAAACCAAGGACCAAGAAAGCCAGATTATCCCTTAAGGCATGAACCTTCTGTTTTCTTATCAGGTCAACCATTTCATTTGGCAGTAAGCCTGACTATCTCTACATTCATTCCTTCCACTGCAGCCACAAGTCGAAATTCCCATACCGGGTAATACCTCAGCGCCTGTAGAACCAACCCCTGAAGTCTCTACTGAAGATGAAGAAATTCATGATAGCGAAATTTCAGAGACCCATGAAGCTGAAGGTTCAAAGGCTCATAAACCTGATGAGACTATAGGTAACATTGCTCAACCAATTCTCCTCTCCTTTCTCTTTAACAACATCTATCTCTTATGCTCATTATCACTTACTTTACTGAAAATAGATGAGATCTTAGATGAACTGGCAAGGGAAACTTCTCCTGATCAATCTCCAGATCCGTCTCCTCTGAACCTTCAATCAAGTCCTCCAGCAAGCCAGGGTATAACTCATCCTGATGACCAATCAGCCCAACAGGTAACGCCTTGTCTCATACTATATTTTTAGCAAAATTACCCAATCGGCTAACACCTTCTTTCTTTCTCTTTGTTTAGAAGAACATCACTAAACTGACCACCAGTTACTCCTTCTCTATTGAGGACTACATTATTGAGAAAGGTGAAGAGATCACTTCTCATCAAACTTTGTCACTGGAGAATCAGGCTCGGCTAAAAGAAGTGATTATTTCTTGAATAAGGATACCATTAGTCCGGTTCAAAATGCAGACCCAGATAAAAGACCTCCTTGAACTCATTGATCAAGATATCCCTTCTGCTCTCAAAGCTCCCTAGAATCTGGCAACCCATCTTGATGATCACTTTGCTATGGTGAAAAGGGCAACCAAGAACATATCTTCGAGGGCCGCTCGTAAGGATAGATCTTTGAAAAACGGAGATTAAAGATCTTCACTCTCATATCCAGACTACGAGAAATTCTTTAGCAACCTTGGAGCCTGAACTGAGATCCATGGAGGATGAAAAAATCAGACTTGAAGCTCAACTAGCCGAACTGAATGCCAAAATTCAGTCTCACAGGGCCCACATAGCCAATCTGCCGAAGAACATAGAAGCAACTTCACTAAAGATAGCTTCGACCATCAAAGAAGACCAGCAGATCAAAAATAAATTGTCCAGCATCCAGAGTTCTGAAGATGAAGATCAAAAGGTGCTAGATAATGTTAGCCGAATCAGGACTGAAGCCATAGAAGCAGTCAATCATCTTCTGAACCAGTAGACATTAGGCTTATAATAAACTTTAAGTGTGATACCCTTTTTTCCTTGATTAAACAACTTTATGTCCACTTATTTTCATCCGTTCGGAAAAAAGCAATCAGCCATCTTCCCTTAAATTACTCGATTAGAATGTAGCCGATTGTCTCCATTCTTCCGATAACCGAACGAATCCAATCCAAACACTGTGAGGGTATAGCCGAACAACGTTGGCTCCAATAAATCATGGAGATATTTCAAGCGACGTTCGACTTAACTCATACCGGCCGACCAAAGAACGGTCCATCAAAAGGAGAAAACCTACTCCGCCGTTCGGGATTCTCGCCCCACAACCCCGTGGAATTCGCCACGATCTTTCGCTTCGACTTATAAATAGCCCTCCCATTGGCCTTCATCACTATCTTTGCCTCAGCGTTCTCACATCCGTCTCTTCCACTTCCTTCGTCTGATTCATTCTAGAAAGAAACCCTAACCTCCGTCAAAGCAAATGACGAACAGCGGCAACCGTGGCAAGCGTCCTGCCGACGGAGAGGCTGAAGGAAGCAGAGCATCGCGCTGCCGGCGTCGTGGGTATGATTCGGTTCTTTGCCCCCTTTGTAATTTCCTCGTTCATCTCTTAATTCCGATTTCTCCCTCCCCATTCATCAGGATAAGAGTCATCAGCTCCAGTCAATACCATCTCCTCCCTCCGTGTCGGCGGCTCAACCGGGAACTCCATCTTCCGGCTCCTCCGGGTCTTCCAGCTCCTCAAGCTCTTACCATTCCAACCCTTGGGGTTCGGGAGAACCCAGCAGATGCATACCACCCATACTCCCACGAGGAAGCGCTTAAGTTTCGCCAGAGAGGGATGAAGCCCGGGAGGAGCTAGGCGAAGTCTCCAAGAAGTTCGGCATCGATCAAGCCGAATGGGAGGATCGTGAAACAATTCTCGCTGACGCCATCACTTTGGTTTGATATCTTCATTTAATTTTATCACCGACTTCCTTTGCTTGCCGACTCATTTTTTCTTTCATGCCCATTTCTCTTTCGCGGAGAATGACCGCTTGAAGACGGCGGCGAACAAGATTGCCGACAAGGTGAATGCTCAAGGGGAGACATCTGAGGCACGCCTTGATGCCGTGGATGGCCGTATTGATCAAGCCGTCATCCAAGGTGTGCACCTCGGCGCTTCTCTCGGGCTGGCGGCAATGACCTCCCAAACCAACGAAGACTACTCCTCCCAACCCGATCGGCTTTGTTGGAGGCGCCTTGAGACGAAGTTGGCGACATCGATGAGCGTTTGGAGGCCTCACGACGATCATCTTTCACGCCCTTGCCGAAATCACAAACCCCCAATCCGTCCTCAACAAGTTATTTGAAGAGTAGTTTGTATTAGGACGAACTTTATAAATAATCTCATTCTTTGGAATGACATTTACTTCTTTGATCCTCTTCGGTAGAATCCCGCCAGTTGCGATTGCCAGAAAAATGCCGAAAACAACCCAGCTTTTGGATAAACATTCTTGTGCTAGAGGCGATGCAAACCGCATCGGCTATTTTGTGCTAAAGGCGATATAGACGATATCGGCTATTTCCAATCTCAGATCTCGATTTTTTAGGCTAAAGGCGATATGAACAATATCGGCTATTTTTAGTCCTCAGATCCGATCTTTTAGGCCAAAGGCGATTTTCCTTCATCGGTTTTTTTCGATCTATATTCACGAACCAACCTCAACACTGGGGTAGTATTTCTTAAGAAATCTTCCATTAATAGCTCGTAAACTCTTCTCCGAATAAAGTCTTTAATATGTATGCATTGCAGGCACACATTCTACAATTCGGAAAGGACCTTCCCAATTTGGAGACCATTTGTTAACGCTCTATCTTTTGTTCCAATCGGCAATCTGAGTTTTCCAAACCAAATCTCTTTCATGAATTGTTTCAGCCTAACCTTTTGTTATAATACCGCAACGCGTATTTTATTTTTCTCAATATTTTCCAATGCCTTGAGACTTAATCAAATGTAAATCTTCCAATTCATCCATCATCGACTCTTATAATCTTCTTTTGCCAATTCTTTTCAGTAACACAATTCGCTTTGAATCTAACCGTAACTCCCATGGTAGTACAAACATGATGCCCATAAACCAGTTCATAGGGAGACGTTTGAGTGGATCCATGACAAGCCATTCGGTAAGCCCACGATTGCTTCATTAAGAACCAAGTGCCATTTCCTTGGTTTTTCATCAATCTTCTTCTCGGATAATTTTAATCATAATCTTATTTGATGCTTCGCACGACCATTAGCTTGTGCATAATAAGGAGAAGAATTATATAACTTAATCCCCATACTTTTGGCAAAGTCACAAAATTTCGAAGAAGTAAATTGAGTCCCCCGATCGGTTGTTATAGTCTCGAGGAATCCCAAATCATGAACTATATGTTCCTTAACAAAACTCGATCATATTTTTCGACGTTACTTTCTTCAAAGGGATAGCCTCAACCCACTTGGTGAAATAATCCGTGGCCAAAAGTACAAATTTGTGTCCCTTACTAGAAGGAGGATTGATCGACCAATTAAATCTATTCCCCATCCTCTGAACGGCCAAGGCTTGATTATAGGATTCATAGCAGACGCTGGAACTTTTTGAATATTGCCGAATTTCTGACAATTGTGACACCCTTTGTAATATTCAAAACAATCTTCCAACATAGTTGGCCAAAAATAACCAGTTCTCCTAATTATCCACTTCATCCGATAAGCTGACTGATGTGCACCACACAACCCTTCGTGAACCTCATACATCACTTTCTTGGCCTCTTCCTGACTCAAGCATTTGAGCAATACTCCATCGATGGACTTGTAATATAACCGATCATCAAGAAACACAAACTTGAGAGCTTTGTACCTAAGTTTTCGGAAACCCTTTGAGATGGATTTTTCGGATAATTGGTAACTTCAGATCTCCAATCACCATCTCATTGGATCGTATTTAAAACATCTTCCTCTATAGTAAAAACTTCCCGATTCTCTCGATATCCGTAAGCGGCTTGAGCTAACTTATTTGCTTCTTCATTGTACTCTCTAGGGATATGATGCAAGGTTACTATCAGAAAATTCTTCAAAAGTTCTCTACACTCCTCATAATATTCTCTTAACACATTATTCTTGCATTCATCTCGACCATTCAGTTGATTAATCACCAACTCGTAATCCCCAAAGATTTCAACAAAGAACGGCCTTTACTTCTATAAGAAGTGAAGCCCTCTAAGCAATGCTTCATATACCGCTTGATTGTTAGTAACATGAAATTCAATAGGGACTGCATACTCAAAAGTTTTTCCTTGTGGGGAAATCAAAAGAATACCAGCACCACCGCCTTTGTTGCAAGATGATCCATCGAAGAACAAGGCCCAAGGCACAATGTTTATCGCCTCAACAGAAAGATCCCGATGTTGGGTAATAAAATCAGCAATAATTTGACCCTTTACCGCTTTTGCCGATTCATACCTTAAATTAAATTTCGACAATGTTAAAATCCATTTGCCAATTCTTCCATTCAAAATCGGCATTGATAACATATGTTTGATTACATCAAAACTAGAAACCACCACACATTCGGAATTCAACAAATAGTGCCGTGATTTGGTACAGGAGTAATACACACACAAGCAAAGTTTCTCTGTAGCCGAATACCTTGTTTCCGGGTCTAACAGCTTTCGGCTAAAATAAGCTATGACTCTTTCTTTTCCTTCAAACTCTTGCATAAGGGCCGATCCTATCGTTAGGCTATCGGCCGCCACATACAACTTAAAAGGCTTTTCAAGTTGTGGAGGTACCAGCACAGGTGGTGCTTTCATATATTGTTTGATCTCATCAAAAGCCTTTTGTTGTATGTCACCCCATACAAATTTTTGATCTTTCTTGAGCTTCAATAAAGGGGAAAAGGGTAAAACTCTTTCTGATAAATTGGATATGAATCTTCTTACAAAGTTGATTTTGCCTAACAATGATTGCAATTCTGTGAGATTAGTTGGTGGCACAACTTTGTCTATTGCTTCCATGCTCTTTTTCCCAACTTCAATTCCTCCTTTATGAACTAAAAATCCCAAAAACTCACCAGCCGAAACTCCAAAGGCACATTTGTTTGGATTCATCTTCAATCCATGCTTTCTTGTGCACTCCAGAGTCTTTCTTAAATCGGCTAAATGTCTTTCATGATTTCTAGACTTGACTACTACATCATCGATGTAGATTTCTACAATCTTGCCGATCAACTCGTGAAAAATATAATTCATAGCTCTCTGATAAGTTGCACCAGCATTCTTTAACCCAAACGTCATGACTATCCATTCGAACAAACCAATATGACCAGGACATCTGAAAGCTGTTTTCGAAATATCTTCTATTGCCATAAAAATTTGGTTATAGCCAGCATTACCATCCATAAAACTAATGACTTCATAACCTGCTGCCGCATCTACCAGTAAATCGGCAACTGGCATTGGGTAACCATCCATGGGAGTAGCCTTATTAAGATTTCTAAAATCTATGCAAACTCTCATTTTTCCATTTTTCTTATATACCGGTACTATATTTGAAATCCACTCTGCATACTTGCATGGCCGAATAAAGTTTGCTTCTATTAACCTTTCAACCTCCTTCTTCACATCGGCCAATACCTCCTCTTTGTATATCTTCCTTGGAGGTTGTTTATAAGGACGAAACCCAGGTTTAATGGGTAATCGATGCTCAACAATGGAACGATCCAATCCAGGCATTTCCGTGTAATCCCAAGCAAAACAGTCTTTAAACTCTTTCAACAAATCTATCAACTTTGACTTATATTCTGGGTCTAACTTTGCACTAATATACATCGGCCTTGGCTTAGAACCATCACCAACATTGATTTCCTCCAACTTATCGGTGACATAAAACCACGCCCCAACTTTCCTTTGTTGCCATCGACGGGATTTCCCATTAAAATTGCTATGAGAGCCATTCGCTTGGATCTAATTTGTTGGCTTTCGCTAAAAACATTTACAGGACCTTCTTTCCACACTTTTCCAGAGAAACAATCGACGCCCTCATATTCCCAATAGGTAGATTCCGTGGCAGCAACACTTACCGAATTATCAGCATGTACAACTTCAACATCATCTCCAATCCATTGAATGAGAATTTGATGCATAGTTGAAGGAATGCAACAATTAGCATGGATCCAATCTCTGCCCAAGAGTAGACTATATGCCCCCTTGCCATCAATGACAAAAAAGGTAGTAATCAGAGTTTTTGACCCAATAGTCAGCTCGACATGGATAGCACCTCGGGTATCGGAAGGATTGCCAGCAAAATCCCTAAGCACCATGTCAGTTTTCAGTAATTCTTCATTAGTCATCCCAAGTTTCCTGAAGGTAGTATAAGGCATGATATTGATAGCAGCCCCTCCATCGACAAACATCTTAGTTAAAGGCTTGCCATTGACATATCCCTTTAAATAGAGTGGCCTCAAGTGACGATTCTTGATTGGTTTATCAAAAACAGCCTGCTGTGTTAATACAAGCTGAGCCATCAAATCCTGACATTCACTTTCATCAAAATCGAGTACACCTCTTCTTGGAAATCTTGGCTTTTTGGAGCTATAAACTCGATGGGAGGAAGAAAGCCATGCAAGCATTAGTCGAAGGACCACATCCATCAGGCTTCTTTTTAGGACGCCAAATTTGCTTTGTTTGGCAACTTCTTGTTCCAACTCCCTATTCCTCAATCGTTGTACTCTTCTTTTTCGGCTTTTCCTTAGGGCCGGAGGACACCATCGTCCTTTTGCCATACGTATTTACAAAAGTCACTTCTTCATTATGCACTCTATCATGAATCCAACTTTGAACTCGCAACTCTTTTCCTTTGTTGATTCTCAAAGCCACCTATTTTAAGCGCCGATCATCTTGAGGAATCTTCGTTCCAAGTCTTTCATAGACGGACGGCGGTTGACTCGAGATTGCCTATATACTGGAGTAATCGAGCACTACACTCCGGACAATTATTTCTTGGCAACCTCAAACCTTCATTCCAACAATGCCTAAAGAACGAACAACCCCCAATGAGACCGCTTGCTCTGTTCCGTCCTGTATTCTTCTTGCTCCCTTTGGTATACTTCTTCCTCATACCTCCGGCATTCTTCCATAAACCATTGTTTCTTAAAGTATTCCTTCTCTTTGTTCTCTCGCCACTTGTTTAGCAAAATACGTGATGTAACTCTGGATTTGGAAGTTTGACCTTTCTCGGTTCGGCTATTCGAAACCGAACTCGATCTTCTTGACTCTCATTGGTGATTTGCCGATCCGGGTCAACAGCACCACTCTCCTTTGCTCTATCAAGTCAACACTTTCACCTTGCCTTTACCTTTGAGATCATTGGCGGATACCACATTCACGAGAGAAAGAAATCATATTTTGTGGAAAAAAGGCTGATCATCAATTTTCATCTTGCCATCAAACCTCAAATGTCCCTCTTGGATAGCTTTTTCGGATTCGCATTCGAACACACTCGGCAATCATTAATAGAATGAGAATTAGTGTTATGAAAGCCACAATATTTTTTGTCTTTCACTCCTTCAGACGTAACATAGGATGTCCTTCGGTAACTTGATGCGTCCTTCCTTTATCAACAATGCAAAAAAAGTCTGGCTCGCGCTTTAGTAACATCAAAATCATAGGTTCCCTTTTGTTGTTTCAACCAGTGATTGACTAACTTGAGTGGGTTCCTTGTCCCAATTTAACTCAATTGCAGCTATCTCATCTTCATCAATATACTCTACCGCTTCATCCGAAAGCCCCGATACACCTCATTAGTGGCATTGTTCTTCCGAAAGCGATTATCTCTCCCGAATCCTTGGGCTTGATTACTCATAGTCGCTAAACGCTGTGCAAGTTGACCAAGATCATCAAACTCTAAACCGAACAACTTCTCCACGATATTTGGCAACATTCCTACTATAGCAATTCCGGTAGTTGATCATCTGGTAAATTTAGAAAATAACACATATTCTTGGTCTCCCTAATCTGCGAAGATACTCCAATGGTGTTTCATTTGTTCTCATCCTCGGACTCATGAGATCAACCAATTTCTTCTCATTGGTACCCGATATAGAAATATGAATGAAACTTCTTCTAGTTACGCCCACGTACCAATGGAATGAGCCGGTGAGAGACGTGAACCATGTGAAAGCCGGTCTGTAAGAGACAAAGGAAAATATCGAATCCTCCATGCTTCATCCAAGCAGCTTCTCCAAGTTGCATTAAGTACCGAATCGATGTGCTCTATGGTACTAGTATCATCTTGACCGTAAAACTTGGTCAAATCTGTTGGAGGCTTCACCCTTGGAGGCAATGCCACTCTGTTGTACCATTCGGATAAGGAGATTTGTATGAATAGGATTGATTCTTTGGCTTCAAGCCGAACGATTCTCGCATCATATCAGCCATCCTGTGCATCAAAACATCAATACACGGATCCTGGTTTCCTTGTACTTGCACTCCGTAAGGCAATCACTGAAACACTTCTATACCTGGGTTTGGTACAGCATTGACAAAGACTGTAAATCGGTAAATTCTTGATATCCATCTCCATACATATTCTTTCAGTAATCTATTTGATGCCGGAGAAACTCTATAAGCTGAAAGTGGCACTTCTTCTCTGTGGTACCAAATGTCATCCGCCATAAGTGGGATGTGATTGCTTTTCAGTGTGAGTCAATCCACCTATATTTGAAGGCGACGCTACTTCTTTTCCAACAGGCTTCTCTTGATGCTTTGGAACATTGAAAAGCATCGGCCCACTAAGTGGTCCAACATTTTCCTCAAGTATTTATCAACCATTGGGCCAAAAGTACTGATCATGATTGCCCGAAAGGTATTCAGAAAAGCTGTGTGATGGTTTGTCATGGTTTCTCCCATAGCTTTATAAACCAGGGCTGCCATCTTCTGAGCATCCTCCTCTTCAGTTGTAATCAGTTTGATGCGGAAGAAGAACCCTTGGCATTGACCGCTTTTGAAATACTTTATTGCTCTTGTTTTTGAAAAAGACATCAAGCACTTCCGTTGGTATTGCTCACACGCTTGTAGCACTAAATCCTTGTAATTATCCGCAATTCTCGCCATGCTTACATCCGTAACATGATCATTGTTGATCTCGGATGCCATCTTGAACTAGCAGATTGTCCCACCGGCGTGCAAAAAGTGTGTTGACACAAATGTGACGATCGTGCATGCACACATTACACAAAGTCGAAAAGCGTAGCTTCAATCGGGTGCCGGGTGCTTCGTGATCCGGAACGCGTGCCGGTCGGCTTTGACACGAAAGAAACCGACAAGGGATAAAACGATTAAATGTCAAACCGGAACATGTCGGGTGAGACCAGATAGTTCCGTATATACGGCCCCGAAGTTACTTTACAACACATACGACTATAGGAAGTCGTCGCCAACAAGTTTATAAATCATTCGCTAATCGTAGGATGGACATACGTAAAGATCGATTGCCGAATGCATATGCATGGGAAGACATGTTTGAACAAGTGAAATTGACTACGCGTTAATGCATATCCAAGCTCAAAGAATCCAAATTGAGTTGGGGTCCATGAAGAAGGAACGTGTAGATAAACATGATTAAGCCAATCTAAAACACAAATCGCAAGACGACACCTAGTTTCGTCAAAAACTTAAACGTGATTAACATACATGAACCCACAACATGTGACAATCTAGATTAAAATAATTTGGCCATTACGAGCATGTTATCTATTTGCAAAGGTATTATGAAAGTAATGATCATTGAAGCTCGAATAAAACCATAGAAGAGGGCGAACAATATCCATCTAGATTGGGCAAAAGTGTGTTACAAATATATAAAATATTTAAAACATGCAACACAGGATAACTTGATGAATCTATTTAGATTTTGCCGTAATCTAATAGAGCCGATAACCTGTCTTGCTTCCACTAAGCATATTGAGCAAAAACGCACGCATCGGTATCTACTCATAAACAAAGTATAAGCAAAGACTTCTTGATTGTCAAGCAAAGATCCGCCATACGATCATTGAAAACAAACAAGACTACTTGCATCACGTTTAAATCCACCGCATGATACTAAACATGATAACAAGGTTGTCGGAACTTACGGAGGTCGACGGATCGATGACTCCTCTCAAGAACTCGACGATTACACGACAAAAGGACTCGAAAGTTGGCACGGGGCGGTTGTATTGATTTGGTTGTGAACGCCTATTACAATGGTCGAGGGTCAATATTTATACCCTAGACGAAACACGAGTCCTAAAAGACTACGATTTACAAAGGAACTCTTTAAATAAACTTGGAAACTACGATTCCTTGCCCCAAACTCTCAGAGTCCTTTATTATTACAACTTTCATCTTCTCGATCAGCTTTGCTTGCCATCTTTCGCTTTCCGAATGGAGTTATCGCCTTCCGAATAACCGACCGCACAAGCATTTAGCCGACCGCTTGCGTTATTTGCCGAACACTCTTCTTCCTGCATGTGGGTCCACCTGTCATCTTCCAGAATTGACCAAAATCCAGTGTTAACAGTGTGACAATGAAAGTGCCATAAAGCTTGCAAACAATCCCGTAAGCCACTCAAGAACTAAGCACATAGACATCTAACATCATTTCTTGAGAGACCACGAAACCAAAGGAGATATCAAAATTTACCATGTGAGCACCGAAAAGCAACTAGCCGATATCTTCATTAAGCCTCTCAATGAGTCAAGGTTTTGTGCTTTGCATAGTGAGCTAAATATACTTGATTCTCGTAACGTGGCTTGAACTATAGCACACCATTTGATTGATCAACTAGCATGAATTGGCAAAATGTATTGCAAAGGTTTAAATATTGTTCTTCAAAATGATTTATCTAAAGCAACAAGTGTATTATGATCATTGCTTGTGTTGATTATGTGTTGCTGATCATAATATGCTTGAGATATCTATTTAGAATGTATCTAAATCTTTGCTGTTGGTAGCTGCGGCAATGCCGCATTTTGAAATGCGCCTAGCATTTTGGGCCACAATGGCAGTTTCTGTGGGGGGCATTCCTTTTCTCTTTACCCTATCCAGCCCGTAGTTACTCTCTCTCCTTCACTCCAACGTGCCACCTCTCTCTCTCTTTCATGCGCTCGTGTCGCCCGTGTCATCGCCCTACCATGCCCTTGCTGCCCGGCAATGCTGCGCCCTCCATTGGCCTTCTTCTGCACCACCGGTGGATGCTGATGCTCTTGGTCAGAGCAGTTTCTTCTCTCATCTCTCCAATCCATGAGAAACCAAGGTATAACCCTAGAACCTTTCTCGATCTATGCAATGGAGTTCATTTGTCTCTAGAATCTAGTTTCTGGTGACAGCATGATCAAATTGGAACTATATGTGATGGTTAAATTGAATCAAAACAAAGACTCATGAGTGGATTGTCACTAGCCCATGTGGTAGTGTTGCATGCTGAATGCGGCAGTGTCACGTACTGCAGGTGCTTTCTGCAAAATGTGAGTGGCATTCCATTGATGGATCTCTGTAGTGGTTGGATCTAATCACCATATATATTACTAAACTAATCATGATGCTACCTTACTTATCTATAACATGAATCCATATCATTTATATGCCCATGCTCTCTTAGATTGTATGATGATTTCGAGGAGCATTTGAGAGGTAGTTTGAGTAAGCAAGAAGAAGCTGGTCATGATCTAGATGAGGTACCAGGTGCGGCAGTGCCGCCTTGGGTTGTGGCAGTGCCACACCATCTGATGCAATTCTACTCATGTTGCCTCTCAAGATCAAGATTTGATTCATCTTGTCTATTCAAACTATTTCACACATGTTCCTTTATCCCTCATTTATACAATTTCTAAAATTGGGTCTATTCTTTTGGCATAGATGGCTTCCGGTGGAGATGATGATTGGAGGGTCTGAAGGAAGTTTGACACCCCTAGAGAGAAGCCTCTCTCTTGTCATGGCAGAGGAGCATAGGCTCTAGTGGAGTTGCCAGAGACAGGGGGAGCCATGATGAGCAGATTCGATAGGAGAAAGCTTTGGAGTGAGCCGGACGTGTCATCCCTCTTGATGCTTGTCTGGAGACACCACCTCATCTTGATGAGTTTGATCCGTCTTATATTAGGAACTATGATGAGGATGTGGTGGAGAAGAGAGCAATTGACACTCGTCAGCATCCAATTGTTGACTATATGGGTAAGAAGAAGATGGTAGAGGAAGCTAGAGAAGGGAACCCATATTTGGTGTCAAAGGACTTGGGTGTTGATTGTAGATTTTGTAATGTCTTCCATTCCAACTTCTATACCTCAGTCATATTCAACAAGAAATCCAAGATTGTGAAGATGAAATACATTAACTCAGAGGAGTTGAGAGAGAAGAATGACCTTGATTTCAATTAGGTGATTTAGGCTTGTGAGAGATTTGGTTTGAATGATATTATGGCTTTTAGGTATGATCGAAACATAGAGGTGCTAGCTCAGTTCCATGCCACCTACTTCTACAAGAGAGACACTGATGAGATACATTGGATGACAGAAGGTCAACACTATCGTGTTGATTTTGGGACTTTCAGCCGTATCCTTGGCTTTGATGAGGAGTGTGATAGAACCGCCCAATTTATAGAAGATCAAGTACGGTTGTCCCCGTTAAACACGTTGACACGTGCATACTTTCACCTATATAAACCCGGTAGTCCACCGATTGTCACAAAGGACCTCAGTAAATCAACATCATAACCAAGATCGCATGATTAAGCAAATACACATCACATACATAGAGTTACAGCAGAAATAATATTATAAATAGGTTCACAAATAATAGTACAAGTTTGGGTTTCAAAACTGATTAAGGGGAAACAACATAGCTTTCAAATGATTACATTAATATAAGTTCCAAATACATTGCTAGCATAAGTGACATCCTCTCATAAAAGCATATAGATGAGAAATAAATATAGAGTCACCGAGCCCATCGGCGGTTAGCCACCATCTTCAGCAGGCTAAGAACTTCACCTACAACATGGTGGGATAAACCCTGAGTACTCAAATGTACTCAGCTAGACTTACCCATCATAAACCAGAAATAAAGTGACACCAAAGAGTATGCAAGGCTTTATAGGTGGAGCTAGCTTGACAAAATTTTGCATAAAAGCCACTAGTTGAGCTATACATTTTATAATTCGGTAACCAAGTTAATTATAGCTATTCATCTCTAGATTAGCACATGTACTAGAGCAATCATGTGATTAAGCTAACAAGCATTAGTAACCATATTCGGTGTAACATTTCCATATTCATTATAACCATCAAATTCCATCAATTAATGCTACATTGCCGCTGCTCAGTCAAGTTCTCACTATCCGGGAGAGATGGTGACTCGAATCGATTCCAACCAGCTGGGGAGTTATTCCTAATACAAACCCAGACATACCTGCGCCAACGTAGTCTTAGGTCACCTTTGGTACAACTCAGGTACAGTTGTGGGTCCAAGCAGTGCCGCACCCTTAGGGATACAACCAGTCTGCCAGGAAGTTTAGACCCGGCCTACCCTTGGACTCGCGCCACTGGCTTCCTGCACATCCTTACTTCCTCTAGTGTGCGCACTTTCACTTACTGGGTCCCGACCAGAGTTGAGCTACTCGGCTTCGCGGTCGGAACAACTTATCCAGCCAACTAAGTGCTAGGCATACGTATAACATGACATGGGGACGTACAGCGAATCAGTCCTTAACCAACATAGATGGGGATAAGTAGGCACCAAGACCTCCATGCCTTGTTGCTTCTTGTCGGGGACCTAATACCGGGGTACCCCAGAAGGTGGAACCAATAACCACCGAACGTTAAAAACTTCTGGACGCATAAGAGCGTTGCTTCGCCCCTCACTGGAATGACAGGAGCTTGGTTACACCTCGTTCGACGCCTTTGGGGTGGGCTTGGTCTCGCCCGAGGGCCGAGGATTAGTCTCTGTCTCACCCGACGCCTTTTGGACGGGCTCGATCTCGTCCGAAGGCCGAGGGATAAACCCCGACTCGCCTGACGCCTTTGATGTGGCTCTGCCTCGCCCGAGGGCACAGGGCTAATCTCCGTCTCGCCCGACGCCTTTAGGGCGGGCTCGGTCTCGCCCGAGGGCTGAGGGATAGATTCTACCTCGCCCGACCCCAGAGGAGCGGGGTCGGTCTCGCCCAGGAGATAGGGATTGGTCTCCGCTTCGCCCGACAGCAAGGAACAAGCCTCACTCTGCTCCATATCGAAAGATTGGATTCATCTTACCTGACCACTTCTCCCTATTCCCTCAAGATGATAGAGATAGGGCAAGACAAGACATTCAAGTCAACCGTGGCTCCAAGAACCATACCCTACACCCTGGCAGGAAAAGTACTGCCAGGGGATGACGGGACGGGCGCTTTAGGCCCTTCCAGGCGTCGTAGAGCCCGAAAGGTGTTACAGGTGCGAGCTCTCCACCTTGTAGAGTTGTAGGCGCCGCCTTCAACTTTGGGACACGGAACCCGACGAAGATATACGACAACCGCTACGCTCCAGAAAAGGATTTGCTATCTCCACGAACGACGGATGTTCCGGCACCACGCTATGGACCCAAGGGAGCGGCGCCCGCTTCCTGACCCCTCAGGTCCACCAAGACAGAAGACCTTGGCCACGGCGCTACTCCAGACCCCGACCCCGCGTCCCTCCGATAAAAACTCATAGGAACCGTATAGGCGTGCGGAGCAAAGGTGGGGAGGCTCAAAAGTCAAAACCATCAGATCATGCCCATATACCTGCAAGTAGGTAGCATTCTCAGTAACCAACCCGACATTCTCTGAGAGACATCGACAAGATTAGGCGCTTATCTTCCTTCGCACTCATCCGAATGAAGAACCAGGCCGGGTAGACGTGAGCCACAAGACTAAGTAGAGTACGCATCCTAAAGCCCTCACCCTTGTAAAGCCAGCCCCTTCATCTATAAAAGGGATGCACTTCCTCCATAAAAGGGAGGAGAAAAGACCCGAACAAAAACGACACACGATACACACACGGTCAAGTTGTGTCGAACCTCTTGACATCCCTTCAACCCTTCCATCAGAGACTTGGGACTAGTCCCTCTCTCGATCGTTTGTACCCCTTACTACAAACCGTTCACGGTGCTAATAACACAAGCAGCAACAAACTGGACGTAGGGACTTTCGGCCCGAACCAGTATAAATCTTGTGTCCTTTAGCGCACCATCCGAGCCTAACGCGATTATTATAATTTACTTTGCGGTGCTTGTATGAAACACCGGCAGTTGGCGCGCCAGTAGGGAGCTTATGATTCCAAATCAGGCCTCGAATGGCCACCCACGCGAGCCACTGGTCCGGGCGCACGCGTGCGTTTGGCGACCTAGATTTCATCATCACACTAGAAGGAGAGTTGGCGCCGACTCACTCGCCGCCCCATCTCTCCCTTCCATCAACCTCACCGTCTTAGGCTTGAGGGCCCACCGCAACTCCACGGGAGTCCGGTCACCAAGGGAGGTCTCGCACAACGTCACCCTATGTCCGGAAGGTCCCGTGACGAGCGCGCCCGACAGCTGCTTTTCCGTTCGCTCTCTCGCAACGCGCTGCGGCGACCGCTAGCCACCTTCTGGCGCTACGGATGGTTCAGTCACCCACGGACATCGAGTTCGTGGGGGCGATTGAACATGATATGGAAACCCTTTACGGGCTCCTCAACGAGGAGCCGAGATCGTTCTCTAGCTCGAATTCCAGTAGGGGGAGCCACCACCCTTCCCAGAGTGCTTCATGACGCAGACCCTTCAAGGTCACGCCGAAAGCGCCTCCAGGAAGAGGTCACCTACAAACAACCCCGACAGCAGATCTGGGGAAGAGACGACAGCCCCATCTCGCCTAAGGATGGAGCAGCTGAAGGCCCATTAGCAGGAGATCGATGAGGCCGGGCAAGGGCTCGTCCAGGAGTACGCGGACATCAATCATGAGATTGAATGTCGCAAAGACGGGGGAAGCGATAGCGCCATGGCCTCAGATTGCATACCAAAGGATCCTCACCGACGATGGGATCCTTCCTCACTTCGCCCGAGCTAGCCAGAACATCGCCGCAGCAACCGCCTTGCTACATGGCCTCCCGGAGGCCGCTGATGGTCAAGATCACGGGCCCATGGGGAGATTCAGACGTTGCTTGGGCTGCTGGCGCAAAGAAAGCGGAAAGTTCGTTGTCTCGACAACGCGAACCCAACACCAGCCAGTGCGCGCCCTCGGTGCGTCCCACCAAGGACGCATCCATACACCAAACACCGCCAGCCGACGGGCAGCCCTCCATCGTCCCAGTACATCAACGCCTCGGCCATGGCCGCGACGTACGCAGCATCATCGACGCTCGGAGACGTGCCCACGGTGACGATGGAGAAGCAGCACGCCGCGGCTATCATTCCCGACGTGGTGAGCGCTTACGACAAGCAATGAGGACCGGTTCGAGCCCGCCCGCTAGGGCCCTCGAGCCTTCGCCCCGACACATCCTCAACGCTGCGTTCCCCCTAAGGTATCGACCGCCTACCAACATCCCTAAATATTCTGGTGAAACAAATCCGGGGCTTTGGCTCGAAGACTATCGGCTTGCATGTCAGGCCGGTGGTGCGAGTGATGACAACTTCATTATTTGCAATCTCCCGCTATTCTTGGCCGATTCGGCGCGAGCATGGCTGGAGCACCTACCGTCCAATGCTATTCAGAGTTGGGCGGATCTGACGGAGATCTTCGTGGGTAGCTTCCAGGGCACATACAAACGCCCTGGAAACCCATGGGACCTCAAAAACTACCGCCAGAAGGCCAATGAAACCCTTCACGGGTACATTCGGCGCTTCTCTCGATAGTGCAACGAGCTCCCGAACGTCGTCGACGCTGACGTGATAGGAGCCTTTCTGTCCGGGACGACCTGTGAATCCCTGGTCCACAAGCTGGGATGCAGGGGCCCACGGACTACCAAGGAACTCCTGGACATCGACACCAGTCACGCCTCTGGAGAGGAAGCGGTCGGAGCCATCTTCGACCGCACCGATGGCAAGGCGAGGCGGGACGAGGCCGCCGATGAAGGCACCTCCGACCGTCCCGCCAAGAGAAAAAATAAGAAGCAACGACGCGACAACCCGCTCGTGTCCGCAGCCGACCGCAAAGGTGGCCGGAAGCCTGCGGAAGGCACTCCGAACCACTTTGAGAAAATGCTCGAGGGGCCATGCCCAAACCACGCCTTCCCGGCCAAGCATCTATACAAGGAGTGCGGCCTCATGCGCAAATACTTGGCCGGGGGACTTAACAAAGGGGAGCAGGGGAAGGAACCTGTTCCCGCCACAGAGGACGCAGAGGAGAAAGACGACGCCTTCCCAACACCGACTGGCGCCCTTATGATCTTCGGAGGATCAACGGCCTACGACTCCAGGCGCCGCCAGAAGGTCGCCCGTCACGAGGTCTATATCGCCGGACTGGCCACGCTAGCCTTCCTCCGGTGGTCGGAATCCGCCATCACCTTCGACTAGACCGACCATCCGAATGTCGTCCCACACCCGGGAAGGTACCCGCTTGTCGTCGATCCGATCGTTGGTCCAAAGCGGCTCACCAAAGTACTGATGGATGGGGGCAGCGGCCTCAACATCATGTACGCCAAAATGCTCAACGAAATGGGCGTCGACCGAACAAACCTCTGTCCCATCCGAGCACCATTCCATGGCGTCGTGCCTGGTAGGCAGGCCGTACCACTGGGGCAGATTGACCTACCCGTCACTTTTGGGGATCGGTTCAATTACCGGACTGAGATCCTCACCTTCGATGTAGTGGGGTTCCCGGGGACTTTCCACGCCATCCTGGGGCGACCATGTTATGCGAAGTTCATGGCCGTTCCCAATTATACATACCTGAAGCTGAAAATGTCGGGCCCCCACGGGGTCATCACCATCGGCACCTCTTTCCAGCGCGCTTACGAATGCGAGGTCGAATGCTGCGGACATGCATCCGCAGTCATCGCCTCCGAAGAGCTCGCCACCCTCAGGAAGAAGGTCGTCGAAGAGGCACCCGACGCAAAGAAATCAACCGGGTCGTTCGAATCGGCAGAAGGCTCCAGGGAGGTCCTCTTGGATCCCAGCAGCTCCGAGGGCAAAAAAAGTCCATATCGGGACCGCGCTCTCCTCCAAGTAGGAAAGCGCGCTCATCGACTTCCTCCGTGCCAACAAAGACATCTTTGCGTGGAAACCCTCGGATATGCCGGGCATCCCGAGGGAGGTCGCCGAGCATACTCTCCAAATCCTCCCGGGCTCCAAGCTAGTGAAGCAACGCCTACGCCGCTTCGACGAGGAGAAACGCAGGCCATTGGCGAGGAGATAGCCAAACCATCGCCGCAGGATTCATTAAGGAAGTATACCACCCAGTGGTTAGCAAATCCCGTTCTTGTCCAAAAAAGAGCGGAAATGGAGAA